>CAMKVN010001134.1:0-20597 GCA_946474995.1 Funneliformis geosporum | reverse complement strand
TTATAAATAAATTTGTTTTATTATTTATTTTATAAAACCCGTATTAACTATTATTTTATAAAGGGGTGCTTATTTTCAAAGGTGCTTACTTTTAGTTTTTACAAACATTATGGCAAAAGTAGCAGAAGTTCTTATTTTCGAGGAGTGTTTAATTTCAAGATTTTACGGTACTGTATAAACAAATAATAAGATACTTTTAGGCTAGCATTCTTTTTTTTTTACAACTTCCTTTAATTTTTTATGACTCATTAATTATTACAAATCTCCTCTATAATCAATAGCAAGAAGTTTTGACCCATTTTTTAATGTTAGCCTTTAACTACATGCTTATAGTCTCTAGTAAATATGATTTTTAGTTGAACTAATAATTAATAACATTGGCTTACGCTAACTATAAACTCTATATGCTCAGCTTTTACATATTAATCCTAATTTATAAATATAATCAATTTATATAAATTCTGCAAACTTTTGTGCTTTACTCAATATTTCAAAATAATCTGTGCTTAGATACTTTTGAAAGATGTCAAAATATATAATCATTACAAAATCTTTATAGAAAGATTGATATAAACGAACTTTTTTGATACATTATCATGAAGATTAAGTACAGTTAATTATTTTGAAGCAGTTAGAACCCTTACATTAGGATATATATTCCTCTTTAAGTGAATTATATTTTACGACATCAAGTGGCAACAGATAATTATATAACAAGTATCTTATTCGAAAAATGTTATAAAAGTGATCAGATGATAAGTCAATTACATATTTTATTGTTAATAGTTCACTTATAAATGTATTCATTTTCAGTATTTATCTACATAGAATTTTATTAGTTTAGTTCAACCACTCTAACTCTGATTACGAATTAATGAATATTTTATTTATATATCCTAAGTTCGAGCTTTATTTGTTTATACACTTTATTTATTTAAAGCACTTATAATTTAATATATTTAGTAATTAAAAAATAATTCTTAAAGTGAAGAAAATATACAATAAAACCTTTTTAAATTGGGTTCAAATTGATCATAGCATAGAAAATTTTCAGATATTTAGTAATCTACAGGGAATTTTCATAATATAATAATGACACAATATTAATTTCAACAAAAGTGTTTTACTTGTATTATAATGATTCGCAAATTAGGTTTCTTCAAAATATCTGAGTTAAGTATTTTAATTCTCAATTTGACAATTATTTGATTAATAAGTTCCTCGAAAATAATTTTTGCAGCAATTAATCCCAATAAAATTGTCTTTAATGTGAAATTTTTGTTGGCATCAAAAAATATAGCTCGTGTTTTTAAGGTTTCCTCTTTTAAGTTTATTTTTAAATGATTGGCTAAAATGCGTCATATTTTATCAACCAATCAAATTCCTCCTTATTGTTTATAAAATAGTGAAGTAGCCTTTTTTTCTTTCACTTGCTTTCCCTCCTTAGATCACAAGGATAATTGTATTGTTTCTTGATTAGGTATTTTAAATGGAAGTATAATTGACGAAATAGACATACTTTATTGCTTTGCCATATAGTTTTTTTTAGTTTTTTTTTTAATATTCTTTAAACGCATTTGTTTTTAACAAAAATGAATTGATAAGTGGCTTACAGTATAACGACGAGATAAAATATATAAATGTAACTAAATTTGACTGGATTTCCAAAATAATAGAGATTTTGAAGATAAATAACATATTTATTATGAAAATTTCTGTGGATCGAATTTAGCTTTTTTCTTTTTATCACGCGTTCAACCTTTCCTAGAATGTACAACCATTTGGATCAATTACTGGAGATGAAGATGTGAATTTATTATAAATGTTGTACTGTATAATTAACGACTAATATAGTAATAGGTTAAGAGATTAACGAAATATTATTTTCTATACTATTTTGTTATGTTTTGAATTTTTTGTTTAAATTTAATGATTTACTAACACGTATTATGTCATTTACCGGACTGGATAAAATTTTGAAACATTTGAAAATGGAAAAATTGAATAGTAAGTTTATGGACTGAATTATGGATCGTGAATCGAGAATGCAGAGATATCAAGCAATATATTTTGTGGAATAGGTTAACTTTATTTTAATTTTTATTCAATTTTTTATATTTGCTTTATTAACACGTATAATTGCATTTATCAGACTGAATAACATTTTGGAACGTGTATATATCAATTATATTTACTTACGAGTGATGATGTTGTGTAGTAAATTTGGTTGGGATGGAAAATGTATAGTTAATATGTAATAATAGATTGTGATATTATAAAGCGATACGATGTCAAGATGATTGACAAAATTCTGTTAATGGGTTTGCTATGACTTACAGTAACTGTAAATTTTATTTGAATGAGGATATCAATGATTGACAAAACTTTAGTTTGCTTTTTTATTGTTTTTAATGCTTTTTTTTATTAATTTTAATCTAATACTTATACTTACATTTGCTGGATAACATATTGGAATGTGTGTATTAATGGAAATATATTGATTGACATTTACATACAAGAGAGATTATATAGTAAAGATGGTTGTGATTGATAATTAATAGTTATAATAATGGATCGTGAGTTGATGAAGGGTATAAGGATGGTTGACAAAACTTATTGTGAATAGGTTTACTTTAACTTAATTATTTTTGGTTTATTATACATTAAAGATGATTATTTAACTTGTTGGATCATGCGATAATAGAAAGTAAATACTGTTTGGCTGAATAATTAATAATTAATATGTAATAATGAGGCGAGATGATTACTGAAAGTATTTGTGAATGGGTTTGCTTTATCTTATTTTATTATGTTTTAATTTTTTATAAATGCTTTACTAACATTTATAATTGCATTCACTGAACTGGATAATATATTGGAACGTGTAATAATGATAATATTTACATACGAGAGATATATTGTATGGTAAATTTGGTTGGATGCACATTTTATATTTAATGTGTATTAATGAATTATGTGTTAATATAGGGATATCAAGGATGATTAACGAAATTTTTTGGAATAGGTTTGCTTTATCTTGAATTTTATTATTGTAATTTTTTTGAGTATTTTACTAACGTATATCATTGCATTACTGGACTTGATAACTTATATAATGGAAGTTCAGAATAAGTATGTGTATTATTGGAATGGAAGTGAAATTTTCTAGCAAATATTATCGACTGAATTGTGGATAATGAATGAATATTTATAGAGATACTAAAAGATGAATAATAAATTATATTATTTGTGAAAGGGTTTGCTTTATTGATTGATGTTGTTTTGGTTTTTTAATATACTTTACTAATGTGTTCTTATTTCATTCGATGGACTAACTTATTTGATCTTGTAATAATGGAAATTATCAGTAATTAATATTATTAATCGAAGTGATATTGTATTATGGACTGAATTTTAATTTTGTGATGTATATAGTTGGATAGAAAACATTAATGTGATGCGGAGTAATAATTAGAGATGAAAATATGGGTGGTCTTTATAAAATAATTTTGAAAGGAAGTAGAGATGGGTATTTTCTTTTTATTGCTCAAATTATATTCGATATCAATGATTATTAAATGATTATAATGAATAAAATTCATTTCATCAGGATATTAATAGCATTACAAATTCTTGTAATAATGAGATAATCGATAATTTGAACTAGAATTAAAATTTATATAAAAAATTTGTTAGATTCGATTAATAAAATATATACAGTATGCAGTATAAAAAAATCATTAAATTATGATGGGATAATGAATTTAATAATTGGATAAAAACAGGGGTTGATTTTAATAATGATTTGGTAAAAGATTTTTCACTTATGGGAAATGCTTTAAATCCATCTTGCTCGGTCGCTTACTATTAAAATTAGATTATATCATATGATCATGAGAATTAATAGCAAATTCTCAAATTTTTTATAACGTTTATTTAAATTGAAGAAACAAGAGAGTATGAAATATCATATTAAATATTTTTTTGAAATTTTAATTAATAGTTCAGGAATTTGGAAAAACGTCATTCATAAATCAATCATGGAAGTATATGCTATATCATTTCATATTTAAGACACATGAAAATTACTTAACAAAGATTTTGTCACTTTATTTTAAGATCTATTGAATAAGGTGAAACATTTTTCCATTTTTATGAATAATAATTCTAATAATTAAATATTTTTAAATCAAATAAGTTATTGCGAAAAGTGCAATAGAGATAAATTAATAATTTAGTTAAAGAAAAAAATTATTTTCTTTTTAATTTTAAGTATAGTAAAATTAGCCAGAAAAAAAATTAACTACTTTCTATAGTATTATCTGTTTAGTCATTAAATAATTCAAGTAGAAATTTTGTTATTATTAATTTATAAAATAGTGTTTGTTAGTAGTACCAGTCATTGATAAATTCTGGAGTCAACTCAGGCAGTCGTTAGAGTCAACTTAGCCGTCAAGACTCTCATTTGAAATTAGCAACCATAATTGTATTATTAATATCTTAATATTTATTAAATTTTTAAAATTTAATTAATGTTGCAAGAAAATAGATAATTATAAGTTTTATCATAAATAATATTGACAAGTATCCCATTTGACTTAAAATTTGAGTTTTATTTAATTAAAAATTTCATAATATTCTGATTTTATATCAAATTTGGAATAGTTACTCAGTCATAGCTCAGTCATTGAAAATACCGAAGTCACTCTAAATGATTTTTGCAGAGTTGACTCAGTGACTCTAACAGCTGATACTACTAGGTTTGTTATTCAAAAAACTTTTGTATCACGTTTATTTTATTTGTCATAATGCCTATCCTACTCAAGAATGTAACAAATTAACACTTATTTTTTGTGTTAAATATGTTTGAATTATAATAAACTATTATTTTTTAAAAACTGTCAATGTGATTTAAATAAATAAATAAGAAATACAAAAAAAAAGAAAAAGCTAATGTATGATTTAAATAACTAATAGAATTTATTCATATGAATTGAATTTTTCTCAAAAATTTAAATATAGTTTATGTTTAACATGTCATAACTTGACCATTTCAGCAAATCTACCCAAAACTTAGAAATCTAATACCAAATCAAATTAAGCCTCAAGAATAACTAGTTCTAATCATTTTACTAAAAATTCTAGAGAAATAAATAATAATGATAACAATGATATTGATAAAATGATGATGCAGAAGTAGATGAAATAGAAGAAATTAATAAGTAGAATATAAACTCATTGAAAAGGCACGCTAGTAAAAGAAAGATTTTTAATTGATCTAATATAAAGTTAAAAATTTTTAATTTATATATTATGTTATATAATTGTATTTGTTAAAACATAATTTTTTTTTAGAAATACATTTAGATTACTATTTAGATAAAATTGTTAGAGAAATGATTAGAAGGATTAGCATGTTAAAATAAAATTATAATTAATAAATTATTTATAATCATGAAATATTGTGTGAACTAACATTATGCAAATAATATTACACAAATATCATCATGAAATGTTACGTAAAATGATATCTTACAATTGATACAACTCAAATACTCATTAGTTTAATAAATAGTTTCCATTTTGCTGCATTATTTTTACCTCTCTCCTAATTACTAATTTTAAATGAGATTTCTATGTATTTATCTTCAGATTCTTTAATTTCACTTTCATCTTCAATATTAAAGATGGCATCATAATTAAAAAAAATAGCGCAATTGAGTTGCAACTTATTACAAATTAAATTGCAACTCAATTAAAATTTGAAAATAATTATGAGAACCATCTTTATTTAATATTCTATTCTATTTCAATACCCATAATTTTATCTTCCTTTTCATTATTCAGATTTTTGGCATCTTTACTTTTGAAAACATTTCATTATTCTTATAACAATTAGAGTGCTAATTTTTAATAACTCAGAATTTTTTTTTTAAGAAAATCTATCATAATACAAAATATATTACACTTTATCTCAAATATGCACTATTATGTCCTATTTGTAACTTAAATAAAATTTACAAAAAATAAATAATGCTAAGTCTAAGCTCAAGGAATTATAGCAAAGATTTGTAGTAAATATCAAAAATTATTATCAATTAAACACAAGTAATTTTTGGATATTTCAGAAATTTTGTTTTAGTGACTATACCTTAAGTTAATACAACAAATTAATACAAAATTACGTAAAGTTAATAAACAATAATATTTATATACAAGTTATAGGGTTGCAAAGGATAAGTTTTTACTTGATTAATTATATCCTTATTAATATTATAATAAAAGTAAGTTCTTTACCCGAAGGTATTAAGATTTAATAAAAATACAGTAATATTTATACATATTTGATAATTATAAAAATGAACTAAACTAAGCTATAAAATAAAATAACATCATCTAGGAAATAAAGTTGACAAAATTGATCAGCAAAGATGATCATATCAATAAAGTTGCCAATTACACTAGAAATAAAATTGATATCTGAATCTATAATATTTTACATTGGTTATCAAAGAATATAAAGTTAACATCAGGATCGGTAAGATATTAAACAAGGACATTTAATTGATAAAGTGAACTACTAGATGATCAACCCAAACATTTAATTGAAATCAGATTTGTAAGCAAATATTAGCCAAAATTATCCTGCTACAGCACCTATATTATTACTTTCCATTAGTCAAAAAACAACTTTTAATATGATAACTTACTAAAAACTGTTTGAAAAAAAAAATAATCTGATAGTTTTCCTAATGTATAAATTTTGATTCTATTCAATCTTAGTAAATTGATTAAATTGATTTTGAGTAATTGATAATCAAAAATAGATACGTCACAATAAATATTCTTAGCTAATAAAAAATTGCACTAAAAAATAAATTTGAGTCTAATCAATAATAAGGTGATACTTTAATTTTATATAATATTTATTATAATAATTATTTTTACAAATATTAAATTATTTTAAAAATAATGAAACTATAAAATATCTAAAATTTTGCTATTAAATCTGTCTAATTAAAAATATTGTTATATCAATTTTATAACACGAGAGATTTTTAAGATTTTGCTATTAAAACCATACTCTGAAGCATTTTTATATATGTCAATCATTTATCAATCATTGCATCAATCATTTTTATAAATCTAATTTTAGATATTTGATTAAAATTACAAAGAAATTTAAGCATTTTTGCCTTTCAAATTACTTGTTATATTAATGAGCTAATAGCCTCAAAATTTAACCAAATAAAATTCATTTAATATATTATAATATGAATCAAAAATCTTATTTTTTGTTGTCACACATTTTTAATAGCATAGCTTCCACATATTACAGCTGTAAAATTATATTTACTATAATGTAGTATTTCGCATTTTTCTTGTGTTACTCTTGGAAATTGACTATGCCTAAAATTGGTCCTGATGATCAATTTGCTGATAATTCTGACATATCAGTTGGAATTGAGTTTTTTGACTTTTCGATGATTTTGAACACTTCGATATGATGGAATATATATGTCAAAATGACTGTTTTTGACATAACAAAATGATCAATAAGCCTTATCGTCAGTCAAGCCAAGAAATCTATAACTAAGCCATGGGAAGAACACCTTGGGGTAAAAAATACTGGCTAGTTAAATACATAAAATATGATTGAAAATATTTGATAAGATTAAAAGTCGGGTATCCTGCATTATCTCGAAAGGCCGTACAAGTTCAATAAAAAAAGTAGCCAAAATTCCAAAAAAAAAAAAATATGTAACAAAAAATTTTCCAATATAAACTAGATCCAATCTTAAGTGACCGCTGTAGTAAGTATTTCTACTTTTGGATAATGGAACTGAATACAAACCTAGTTAGAAATTATTACAAAATAGAAATTAATAAAACCCCCAAATAAACGAATATATTATGATGTCATAAAAAATATTTTTTACAATGGCAAATTTAGTTAGTTCGATGACGTATTTCAATAGATTCAATATCGGTAGGTGACCAAAACGAAATATACTTAAATGAAGATTATCTACGTTGTGCTGGACTTGTAATCTTTGTTTATTCATTTCCTCGATTGGGCTTTTCTCATACACAAAAAAGTTAAGATTGTTTTGAGGAAAAATTTTCAACCGATAGATAAACAGTAAAAAAAAAGTCCATGCATTAATAGACCCGTTTTTTTTTTTGTTCCTTTTGTTTTTTACAAGAATGTCTAAGCAATTTTTTTCGAAATTAAGTCAGAATTATATTGAAATCTTAGATGATGATGATGAATATTATGATGTCATATTTGAAGTTGTAGAAGACATAAATGTGCAAAGTTTTCGTGCTCATGCTATTATTTTGAGTTATCGTTCTCCATATTTTAAACGAAATTTATCCAAAAAGGGTGATATATTTCATATGAAATTTTCAAACATTTCACCGGATATCTTTCAAATTATTTTGAGGTAAATTCAAAATATCGACTTTACTTCTTTTTTTTTTTTTTAAAAGAAAAGGATTTTTTTAATGTATAAAAAAAAAATTTTTTAATTTCACTAGTTATATTTATGGCGGATTCATTTCATTAAATGATCACGATAACGATAAAAATTTAGTTGTTAGGAATAAATAAAAATAATAACATTTACAAGAATTAGTGGATTTTTTACAAAACTATTTGATTGAGGAAAATCCGAATGGATCGATCAAAATTTTGAATTGGTTCACAGTGCAAGTTTAAAATCGGTTTGTTTTATGGAATTGCAACAATATTGCCTAAATATCATGTCATCATATCCCGACAAAGTATTCGATTCATTAGATTTTACCTCCCTTGACGAAAGAACATTAATACCATTATTGAAAAGAAGTGATTTCCAAATGGAAGAGTTTGATATTTGATCATCCGTATTAAAATGGGGACTCGCGAGAAATCCCACTTTATCGCAAGATCCTTCAAATTGGAATGATAATGATTTTAAATTAATGGAGAACACATTGAAGGATGTTTTGCCTCATGTTAGATTTTTTAGTTTATCTTCTAAAGTATTTTTAGGAAAATGTCGTCCTTACAAGAAGTTACTCGATCCTGTTATTTATGACGATTTAATAATATACTTTTTAGATCCTGATGGCAAGCTTCCTAATAATTGTTTGACTCCTAGAAATTATGGAAAATTTGATACGAAAATAATTAATATTGATATAGTTTCATTGATTTCAAAATGGATTGATAACGTAACGATAACGCACGAAAGAACGTTTCCTGTCAGAGAAAAGTTAAACTTTCCTTATGAATTCAACTTGATATTACGTGGAAGTAGAGATGGATTTACTCCTAAAAAGTTTCATGAGTTATGTGATGGTAAAGAAAACACCGTCTCCTTTATAAAAATTAAAGGAACTGATGAAATTATTGGCGGGTTTAATCCTTTAAAATGGACATCTAATGATGAATGGCTCAGTACCGACAAGAGCTTTATATTTTCTTTTAAAAGTAAAACTTTTGGCATAAAAGATGTCATCTATAGTAAAATAAAAGATGGGTGCAAGGATCATGCAATTCGAGCAGCTCATTGGGATGGTCCAGGATTTGGTGAAGACATTAAGATTTTTGGTGATCCAGATAAAAATTTCGAAAATGTTTTTTGTAGAGGTTATCATTATGAAAATCCGATAAGAGATGTTGAATATAGATTTCGTGTGGAAGACTATGAAGTATTTCAAATTAAATAAAAATAAAATAATTGTGAGTTTAATTAAGTAATTATAAATAACTTAACAAAGGGGTGATTTGAAGAAAAAACATTTTTTTTCATAATAAATTACCATTAATAAGTATCTTTCTGAAAGTTTGAGATAATGATAGTTGGAATTAAACATAAATTTTGATATCGTTTGATCCATTAAATAAAAAAAGATATTTGTAATTACTTCTCTAAACATATAGAATTTCAGAATTTCATTAATTCTTTCTTTAAAAAATCGATTAAATGACTGTTTTCATCATAGTTTTTTCTTTCATCCCAGATTTAGAGCTCTCATTTGATCTCATAATTTGATTCATTTATTTCAAGAATCTTCGTATAATAACACCATGTCTGACCGTACTGTAATAGAATCTTAACTTGTATGATCTAATACTGCTAAACACCTTAAAATTGCTTGTATTGTCCCTTCCTTGTTTCTAATGTTCCGTTCAGGAATTCGTCAATTTCTTCGTAAAATGATTTTACCGTGAATGTATTTGTTGAAAATATTACAGAATTCGTTGAAACTTATATGAGGATTTCATGGAATGTATCGTTGATTTAGCTAATGTTGCCCATAGGAATCAAGTTACTTCATCAGGAAATTCTTGCCAACTTTAAAACTGAAGAAAATAGCGTAAATATTGTCTTGAAAAAACTTGAGCAAAGCAATTAAAAAAATCGAGCAATGTTAAGACAAGCTGGGTAGTAGGTTTGGTACTTATTCATGGCGTAAATTTCATTGCGAGTCCATTCTTGTGGTACAAAACCTTGTCGATGAAATCGCAAGTAAAGAAGGATCGAAGTTGGCTGTATCTGCCACATTCATTATCAAGATTCCAAAAAAAATAATCTATTTAATTCGCTATTATAATATGCTATTATAATATATAAATGATTTACGAATAATCGTTTATTTGTTTTATTCTTGGGTAGTGGTGGTGAGATTCAAAGTTGTGTCAGCAATGTTTGGGCAATGGGTATACCAAGTATTTTTGATTTGATTTTTTTTTCAAAAAGTGAAAAAATTAAAATTAAAAAAATTTTTTTTTAATATGAAAATTTATAAAAACCAATACAAAGTTTGATAGGCGACGAACTTTCCATTTAAATGAACCGCGTGAATAATTATGTGAAGCTTATTTGATCGAAGTCGAATTCAATTAGTGAATTTAAAAGGTTTGAGTAAGAAGTTTTGATGCGTTATTGTAAAAAGCATTTGATCCAAAAATCCATCTTTGTTATTTAAAGCGTTTATTTATTCTAGAATTTATCTCTTTTTGAGGTATTTACCTGTAAGAGCGATTAAAATACAGCATCTAATTTTGACATTAATTCAAATAGTCAAATTCGAATAACGACATTAGTTTCGAATTTCAAATTATATGCTCAATGGAATGCTTTAAAAACGAAACGAAAATTTTATTATAGTTTATTTAAGGATCTTAAAACGAAGTATTAACCTGTAGTTGTAAATAATAATAAAAATGAAGAATGGTTGTCATTTTACAAAATTAACACTGCTTGATAAGCTCAATGCACCACTATAAAGAGAAAGAGAAGTACTTTTGAATATCGATATGCACACTATAAAAAAAGAAAAATTAATATTGACGTACTTCATCATTTCCGCCTAATCTTTCGTTGTGACAAACAACTTCTTGAAAAGAATCGTCTTCTACATTAAACTGAAAATCATGACTACGTAAAGATTGTAAAATACATCCTTTTTGTTTTTGCACAGTAGTACTAAGGTTAATAATATCGTTTGGTTTTAAATATCCTTGATTATTTTCTAATTTACTTTTACCAAAACTCCATCTTGCATCTTCACAACCAACACAAACTAAGAATAAATTATGATAAATATTTTTTTAATAATAATAACAAAAAAAATTAATGACAAACCTTCTGTGTGCCCGGTTGATGGAGAGTTAGGAGCGGGGCTACCGAGGTATAAACCGCCTTGCGATTTAAAAGCATGAATTCCAAGAAACTTATTAGAACTTTTGTGTTGCAAACTTATCGTAGTATTATTAGTATAAGAAGCTAGTTCTTTATTAGTAAAATGCGGATTATGAATTTTGATTATCCACATCCCATTCGGTTCAAGCTCTAAATTACCTACAAAAACCTAGATTTGTAATAATGAAAGTTAATTAAGTAAAATTGCATCGTAATGATAAAATTATTGTTATAAACGACATACCGCTTGACTTTTGCTCCCAGTCGCATAACAAATACCTTCAATTGAACTCAAGTATCTTCCTGTAACAACATGCTTTAAAGCTATGATAGATTCATTCCTAATTAAATTCGATTCATCTATAATGATTTCCTCAAATCCCTTGATCAATTCATCCGTAGAATTAAAGGCTTCTTTTCTCTTAAAAAATTCGGTCAAAAAATAGCTATTTGGAAGTGATTGGTAAAGGTATTTCTTTTGCCCTTCCAAATCAATTTCAGCATTATAACACATTTTACGAAAATTTGAAATAAATTTTAAAGTATCACCGCCTTCTCTTTCGGGAATATATTTTAATAATTGCAATTTTCTTTTGTTTGCGTTTTTGAATATTGAAAACGAAACATCCTCTTTAAGTGCCTTACGAATTTCTTCAATGCCATAATTTCTAGTTGGGATGTTAATAGTAGTATCCACTAACATGTTAATATCGTATCCATACTTACCATTATTCAACATAAAATAATTGTGAATATTATTTATCCATTCATCCGGATGAATATTTCCATCATATTTTGTCAGACTCATTTTATTTATGATGGAGAATGCAAAATGTAAATCTCAATTTTCGAAATAGAAACATTTATAATCAAAATACGGGTTTATAAAAAGATTTTGATGCGCACTTGCCAAATCCAGGAACGATCCGTAGCACCATACTTTACTTAAAAAAATTGTACAAGGAAATATATAAAGAAATCATTGATATTTAAAAATATCAAAGAATTAATTATTTCAAATTTGACCCAACCATAATAATTGCCCAAGAATAATGTAGTAAGTTCAAGAAAATAAAATTTGTTCTAAAAAAGTTTTTTTTTTACGTAATTTAAGGATTAATTCAATTAATTTTGTAAGGTATATAGAATCACGTATGGGATGTTTTCTAATGGAACGTATGGTTTTTATACCATATATTAAATATTTCATTAGTGATCGAAAAAATTTTGAAAAATTTAAATATTCAAAATATTCAAAAAAAAAATAACTCTGAAAAATAATTTAAATAAAATACAAAGATAAATTTTCATTTTTTATTTTTATTTTTTTTTTATTTTTGATTTTCTTCGTTAAAATTTCAAATTGTAGTAAAATATTTTTTTTAAAATTCTTATAAATTCATATAATTTGTAAATTTGCTAAAATTTAAATTACATTATAATAATAAAGATCATTTACATTAGTTCTGGATTAATGAACAACAATATTATATGATATCAATAAATATACTGAAATTAGCATAAGATTTTGACGGCAGGCATGATTCTATTCGTAAAATTCATCGATAATTTTTTTTATATTATTATATTAGCTATTCAATAGAAAATTTTTATTTTTAAAATTTTTATTTAAGTATTTTATTACAATCAAGAATTAAATGAAATAAAATTATATGGTTAAATGTAAAGTCACATTTCAATATTTATATTTTACGTAAAGTATTAAGATATATCAAATTCACACGCTTTTGTTACATAATCTAAATAGTTAAATACAATTATTAAATATAGTAAATATAGTCAAAAACATATATATAAATTACCGTGATTTTGATCTTTGGTTGATATTTTCTCTTCACCTTCAGATTTTTTCTTGCCTTAATTTTTAAAATTTTTTTTGCTAATTAGAATGATTTCGCAAAAACGTATATTGTTATAAAATAAAATATTCACCTAATCCTAAAGTAATAGATTTTACCTTATTACTTATAAGCCTACTTTTATATATTGCTTTTGAATGATTGGTTATAGGTCCAATATCTTTTGACTTAATAATTTCTGTTGCTTTATTAAATTCAAATAATTCCCATTCATCATTTATTATAGACTTAACTTTATCTTTTAAATAATTAGCTGTTGGCCTTTCATTTGGATCAGGATGCCAACATTTTTGCATTAATTCGATATAACCCTCAGGTGCATTCGTGACGAATATCATCACATATTTTAATAATAAGATCTGCATCATAATCTTGATCCCAAAATGGCTTTCTACCCGTCAATAACTCCCACATTATCATACCAAAACTATATATATCTGCAGCTGTAGTATACTCTTGTCCTAAAAAAATCTCAGGAGCAATATAAGGAATAATTCCATATATATTATCATTATCTGTTGATTCAGTTGAAGATTTACTTATTCCTAAATCGCTTATTACCGCAGGATGTTTGCTATAAAGTTTACTATAAAGTATATTACCGCTATGTAAATCTCGATGAATAAAATTTGAATTATGAATATGATAAAGCCCTACTATAATATTATCCAATATTTCTAGCTTATTACTCCAATCAATATTATAAAAGTTTTTTGACAAATAAAGGCCTAAATCACATGATTCATAAAAATTCATAATAAACATTAAATCTTCCGTATCAGGATCAAGAGTAATTCCATAATACTCATTTATATGAAAAGAACTATATAATCCACAGTTTAAATTCTGGTTAAATATATCTTTAGCTAGAATTATAAATTAAACATTAATAAAATATATTAAAGAATACAAAGTAGAAATTAGTATATTATACCTCATTTAACTCCTTAGAATATTTTTAGAATAATTAAGTTTTTTGAGAGCAACTTTTGTAGTTCCTTTTCGTTTAAAATTTTGTTTACTGTATTCAATTGGACCATCAATCCAAATTGCTTTATAAATTTTACTAAATCCTCCTTCAGCAATATATTCAACTTTCTCAAATCGATCATAAAGAATAAATTCCATTTTCACGGTTTGATTGTCACAATTAATTTGTGTAAATCTAATAAAATCATCAATAACTATTTTTTCACTTGAATTGTATAATTTATAACATAATTGACAAATCCAAGAATCTTTTTTAGATAGTTTATTCCAATTACAACATTTATTACATTCCTTATACATTTTAATACATATTTGACAAATTGATGGATATTCAATAGAAAGTATTTTCTGTTCATTACATTCATCACATTTCTTAATCAGTTCAATACATTGCTAATAAATATTTGAATTATTTTTAGATAGTTTTCTCCTTTCATTACATTTATCACAATTTATATAAAGAATACATTTTTGACAAATCTGTGAATTTTCTATAGAATGTGTACCCCATAAATGACATTTAATATATTTTTTATATCTTTTGCAAATTTTTAGAGCTTTACCCTTTTCCTTTACATGACATTTCTCACATTCATGACAAATTTAACGAATAATTTTCCAATTTAAACATTTATCACATTTCTTACATGTTTCAATACATTGATGACAAATCTTTGAATTTTTTAAGAAGGTTTTTCCCTTCATAACATTCATTACATTTTGTATATGTCCAAATACAATATTGACAAATTTCTAGATTTTCTTCAGAAAGTTTTTTCCATAAATAACATTTATCACATTTCTTATATATTCTGCAAATTTGTCGATCATATTCAAACTTTCATCACATTTTTTACAAAATTGACACACATTTTTCCATTCAAAATATTCAATACATTTCTTACATACTTTAATGCATTGCTGACAAATCTTGAAATTTTGTTCAAATGACTTTTCTCATTTATGACATTCATCACATTTTGTATATGTTTTACAAAATTGTGTATTTTCTATCGAGGGGTTTCTCCATTCATAACATTCATCACATGTAGTATATAATTTTATACAAGTATTACAAAACCATTGATTTTTTCTAAAATGTTTTCTCCATTCACGACATTCTTCACATTTTTTATATTGCCTAGTGTTACAAAGAAATATAATTATTCTATCGTGTTCTATTAGTTTCAGGGTATTGTGTCCCATTTTTGTTTAGTTTAAATTAAAGTTTTATTAGTATTTAGTTAGACTTTTGTAGATTGATGGCCCAATTGTCCCCTGGCCATTATGTTTTGAAAACAAAAAAGCCTCTAAACAATTAGTTCTTACTGGGTTTTAAGTATAAAAGAGGTGAGATTTTGCTTGAGTAGAACATATCAAGTGTTTCATATATTTCTAGATAAAAATAATAGATAAAATTAGCATATATCCCCTTTTCTTTTATTTGTAAATATAATGAAAGTATATTAATAAATTACATATCTGAAATATAGAACGTCAAAGATTAAGGCAAAAGGCAATACCTTATTTACGTAGATTTATGTTAAATTTCATTTGTTATTAATAAAGACAATTAAATATATAAACCTTCTGCTTACCTTTTCTATTATTTATAACTATAAACATTTCGAATTGTGTGCAACACATGATGCTTTCTGCCAGAAAATTAAAAAGAAGTTATTAATTAATTGTATATTTTAAGCTCATATCGAATGAAATATTACACACAATAATTATCACTGAATACTACGCTGAAGAAATATAACCACTTACTATCGAGATCGATCCTATAAATATTGTTACCCTTTTGAATTACCATTAACAGTCTGATTTCAGAACTTTTGGAATTGTTATTCTATTGAATATCCTGCTGAGAACTTTTCGAGATATACTCAACAGTATCTCGAAGAACTTTTCTATACCAGAGGAATAGAAGAAATCTGAACCGCTATTTTTAAATTGATATTTAGTATAAGATATCATAGAATTTCAGAAGAATCGTATATAATAATCCAATAAACCTTATATAACATATTTATTAATACGTAAGGATTTTTTTATATCCATTTACCATTCTTTACATCACAAGTGAAATCACATCTCCAGTATTGTCTGATGATAGTTTTGGATTAGATAATTCTGCAATATTAAATGATCCAAATTTTAATAATTTATTTTTTAATACTGAACCTCTAAATCTTGAGTAATTATTTAGAGAAGAAAATCCAATAACAACTAAGCAGTTGATTTCCAAAATTTAATGGCAGTTTTATAAGTTCTGCAAGGAGTTTTACAATTCTCTGGACCACTAAATGCAAATAATGCTATTGTAAATTTACAAGTCCAAATGCTGGCTCATGCGAATGCATTGGCAAATCCTCTTGAAAGAAAAGCTCGTGTGATGAATATACCTAATTATTACAAAAAAAATCAAGACCCATTAGATGATTAGAAGAGTTCACACGAGCCTGTAATGCAAATGGATTTGCTAATGCTAGAAAATTAAAAGTAGTACCAGCCTACCTCAAGGGACCAGCCTCTACCTGATGGATGACAAATCAAGCACTAGCAGCTAATAATGCAAATAGAATTAATGCATAGACAGGGAATAATACAACACTGATTTTATTGCTAATTTTTTTACCGCTTTTCGATAACAAACCTTGGTTGAAATTTGGACAATAGAGTTTCAATGATGACATTAACAATCTAATGAGACTGTTAATACCTATGCATGTGCTTTACAAGAACTATATAGAAGAATTGAAACTCCAGCATTTACATATTCAGCTGCAATGAAAGCTCGTAGATTGGTTGATGGATTATTGCCCAAGCTACATCTAATGGTGAAAACTCATAATGACCAGACTTGGGATGCTGCACTTAATCGATTAAAGGCATACGAACTCACCTATCAAGATCAAAATGCCATTGCGGCATATATAAATAAATATAGCACTACAACACCATCTACACAAACCAACACCCTTAATGAAACGATTACTAGTCTAGCTTAACAAATCCAGCAGATGAATGTTGGAAGAAGAAACTTTAAAATATCGATATAAATAGATCATCAAATTTTCAACCAAACAACATACTTTCGATAACTCCTCAACAGAATAACCAACTTTATTTGTTATCTATACAAGCTGCTAGGACATATAAAGAGAAATTGTCTTAATAGTTTTACCGTTCTAAGTAATAGCCAAAATTATCAATACAATCAAACTACAGGAAGTAACGTAACAAGTCCTACCCACCCAACACAACCAACCATTAATGCTGCTTCAGTAGCGGGAGACAACAATCTTAAAAATCACAGTTGCTACAATTTTTGTCACAGTTAATGCAAGATAATATGCAATATCAACATTTAAACTAAATGGTGTAACTCATAAGGGTGTTGGTACAGAACTATTAGTTGTTCTCTCAAACTTATCCTTGTTTGAAACTTATCCAGCAACTAAAACATGAGCCAGAGCCACTCAAGAAACTCCATATGAACGAAATGAGGATGATAAAAAAAAAAGAAAATGATATTAAATTAATATAACAGTTAAAAAATTAACGAAAAGATAATAAGAATGTGCTGATTAAAACAAAATCTAAAATAGTAAAAAGAAAAAACCTTTGATTCTACCCATAAATAATATGATTAATCTCTACACGTCTCAACAATTTTTCGATCAACCCTCCAGCATCACCAATGGACAGTTAATAGCCATGAATCCTAAGTTCAGACAAGCTATATTAAAAGCAATACGAAAGCCAATAGCAAAGAAGCTGAAAGATCCAATTATTGTGAAAGAGAAAAATGAGGATGTTGAATTGAACTATGCAAGTAGATCTGAAAAGAAAGCCATGGCATTGTATTGTGATGCATATATCAAAAATGTGAAAATTCTGTTAATAATTGACTCCAGTTCTACTGGATGCATAATTTCCCTAAAGTTGCTTAAAGATCTGGATATGGAGATAACAGAAGCATCTAAAACAATAATGGTTAACGTAAACAGTGAAAAAAGAAGACCCTAAGAGGCTATTACAAATGCTTCTTTAAAGATCTTTGAACACATGATCCCTTTTGATGCAGTTGTCACAGAAGTGGACTCTTATGCTGCTATTGTTGAAAATGATTGGCTGAAAGAAGCACAAGCTATCATAAACTATCGTAAAAGCCTTTTGAAATTATATTAGAACAATAAGGATATTGTTGTCATGATAGAATGTCATCAAATGCCGCATGATTAAATTATCAAAAATGAAATAAATGCTGCTGATAATAATAATGAAGAAGTAAAACACATAATTGAAAGTAATGATGAGGAATATGAGGAAGAGGCTGTTTTGCAAAAACAGTTGTATTACTTCAAACAGTATATAACAACACAAGAAGCTAGTGTTTCGGGCGAAACCATTTTATCAAATCCGAAACTTTTCGCCCAGTGAACTTTGAGTTTCGCCTCATATATCCGAAACTATACGAAACCTTAATTTGGAAATACTTTGTAGATCAAATTGGGCGAAACTAGTTTCGCCCGAAACATTACAAGAAGCTGAACAGATTGAAAATGAACTCGTTAAACAAGTAATTTTGAAGAACAATATTACTAAAGAGTCTTATTACCAGTATAAAGAAATTGATAATGGATGTTTCCAAGTTGGAGACCTAACTAAGAAATAAAAGGAAAAATTTGAGGAATTTATGAAGAAATATAGAGATATTTTTGTTTAGAATTCTAACGAATTTAGACAAATATCTGTTGTTAAGCATTCGATCGACATGAGAACTGCTGCGCTAATCAAGCAGAGATTCTATTGAACCTCTTTCCAAAATCAGAGATTTATTCAGAAAGAAATACAGCTATTACATGAAAATGGTTTGATTAGACTTTACAGTAGCCAGTAGACATCTTCCGTTATTGTTGTAGAGAAGAAAAATGAAAAAAGTGATTATGTGTCGATTATCGCAAATTAAATACAGTAACGAAAAAGAATTGTTATCCACTACTAAGAATAGATGAAATGTTGAAAACACTATCTGACTCAACTTGGTTTTCCTCTTTGGATCTTGCTAGTGGTTTTTGGCAAGTCGAGTTAGATAAAAAAAACTGAGAAAAAACTACCTTTATAACGAGATTTGGAATATATAAGTTTATTGTTATGCCATTTGGCTTATACAATGCTCCTACCACTTTTCAACGATTAATAGATACTGTCTTAAGTGACGTTTTGTGGTAATATTTAGTCATGTATGTGAATAATATCAACATTAGCTCTAAGACCTTCAACGAACACCTTTTACATCTCGAGCAAGTCTTCTTGAGGTTAAGAAACACCGGTTTAAAATTAAGTCTTGAAAAATGTTTCTTTTTTAAGGTAAAATTACCATTTCTTCATCATATGATAAGTGGACAAGGTATTCAAATGAATCCTGAAAAGCTAAAAATAATAAGTGAATTCCTGATACCTTAAGATTTAACCTAACTTAGAGGATTCATAGCTTTGGCTTCATATTATCAGAAATTCATTAAAGGATTTTCCGCCATTATTGAACCATTGCACCAGCTGTTAAAGAAAAATGTACCCTATCAATAGACTAAGGCTCAATATGATGCTTTTGAAAAACTCAAGGTATATCTAATGACTTCACCTATTTTGGCATATCCAGATTTTGATAAAGCTTTTATATAATATACGGATTATACATGAAGTCGAAATGGATCATTTCGGATATCCGAAATGGTTGAAATGGTCGAAATCATTTCGACCATTGAAGGCTAAAGTCGCGAAATAGTCGAAATGATGTCATATCACAGATTTTTCATATTGAGAAAAAACAATAAACAAAAGATGTACGATCTCGGTCAATATCGCACCGATTTGTATGAAACAACTACCATTCGATTCCTTGCGACTTGAAGGATCCAATGATCTAACATTCATTAATTTTGGATCATCCAATCGCGAGATAATCGCAATTGTATTATCAGCCGAAATTATGAATCAATAAATTCTACTTTAA
>CAMKVN010001133.1:0-20599 GCA_946474995.1 Funneliformis geosporum | reverse complement strand
AAGTACTTTAAACTGTATAAATAATGTATCTGGCAATTGATTAGGATCGACCAATCACGTGAAAGTCCTCCTATGAGAGTCAAACGCTACGTATACTATTTCTGGAATACTAAAAAAAGATCTCACCGATGCTTACCAACTTTATGTTCTATATTATGTTGATGGAGGAGAAGGCGGAAATAATCAAAACTTTGACATTTGTACAGAAATTAAATGTCCAGTTAAAGCTGGAACAAAATTTGAAATGAAACAGAATGCTCTAGTTCCAGGTTTACCTCCAAATGGTTACGGTATAGATGTTGGAATTTATAATAAGGATTATTCTAAAATGGATTTGATAGCCTGTGCGAGTGCTCATGTATAGCGAGTTGTTTTTTCTTTTACTTTGTACTTTTGTTTTTCTCCGTATTTTATCAATAAAAACCCGTGTCTACAAAAATTATGTAAAAAAGTGATTTGTACAAATTTCTTATTATTAAAAGAGTCGCTAATGAGACAATAATGCTGTTTTATTTTTTTCTGATCAAAAACTATATTATATATAACGTGAAAGGGCTCATGTAACACAAAATATCTGTTATAATTAAAAAATTCGTAAATTTCGTTATAAAAAGAGTCATTTTATATATCCGCCTTTATTCACTACATCAATTGATTTTTTCAATGACTTTGCCTGAAATGTAAAATTTTAAGGTTTCGCGACCTTTTATTTTTTATTGCAAACGATTGAGACATTAATCGATTTTTGACATTGTAATTTTACTTATTTACTTGGAATTTTTTTTATCAAATGCTCTTGTACAACTTTTTTTTTTTTAGTTTACTAGCAGGTAATATAAATTCATTTTTTTTTGGTTCTAGAATTTATTAATAAAATTTTGGTGATATTAGATTAAGATGCAATAAATCTTAATTTTTGTCAAAAAGTTCTCAGTACCTGACTTTTCTAGCAACCTTCCTATACACAAAATTTCATAGAATTAAAGAATTTTGATAGATTAAAATCATTAACATTTAAAGAATAATAGTACAGAGGATCTCCAAAAGTTAATATCTTTAACGTCAATTTTCTCAATATTTAGCAATTCAAAATTAAATAAAATTTTTATATAACATAAATAAATAATATATTTATAAGTATCAAAATTTGAGCTAATTTTAATCACTGGTTAACGAGAAATTTTTATAAAAAATATATTAAAGTTTTCGCATACGATTGTTACCGTTGGACCCCAAAATTTAATATATTATTAATATTATCTAATTCTATAAGAGAGCTAATTTGAATCACAGGTTGTTAAGAAATCGAATATCTTATTTATATGTTATCATTTATATCGATACTCTCAGCAACTAGTGATTCGGATTAGATCAAATTTTTATATGTGATAGGGCTGGATTGTGTTTATAATATATTAAATTTTGGTCCAATTGATCGTGTGTGTAAACTTTTGTAGTTAATAAGTTTTATTAAATTAAGTTATTGCAATTTTAATTTTGTTACAAATTAATTGTAAATAATAAAGGAATTATTTATTATCTTAAATACTATACAGTTCTTTTGTCCATTTACTTTAATATTATAGGGTACATTAACGTTCCCTCAAATTTTTATTATAAAAGAGAAATTTGATATTTTACTTCTTCTCTTGCTATAATAATAGATTATGAAAATTTTAATCATTTCTAAATTACTGATCCTTGGATTTCTTGGGTGGCTTCTCTAAATCTTGTTCAGCCTTTCGCTTCAATCCAAACATTACCTAATGCAAAGAAGAATACAGTTGTTATTATTTAATTAGCAATATGGTACAGATTACGTAGAAAGAAAAAGTTATACCTTTTCTCTTTCAGGAGCATTCATACTTTGACCCGTCAATCCGCCATTAACTGTAATAATACTTGGACTATTAATTGAGGTAGTCCCTTGCGCCTTGGAAGACCCTGAGGATTTTCCATTGTTATTTACCATGCTTGGAGGAACCACCCTAAAGATGAAAATAAAATTATTAAGAATTTCTTAATTTAAAAACCAATCAACTTTAAAATTCCATACATACGCTCGATTACCAACAGACAATACAACATGTGCACTTCCGCTAGCCTTTTGTCTTTCTTGCAAAGCTGTGGCCATATTCAAAGGTGTATCAATACTACTCATGGCTTTAAGTTTACGTTCTTCCTCAAGCTTCTTGAGACGCTTCTCAGTCTTGGCTTTTCCTGAAGACTTTCCATGAAATTTGTGAGACAGCTGTCGGAAAGCTTCTTTTGGCGTTAATTGGTTACCAAACTCATCAACATATTCCAAATTAATATCTGGTTTATAATCTCTGAACCTTGCTTCCATTTCTCGCAAGTGCTCACGATCTCGATAACTGGTTTCACTATCTCGACCACCACCACCGCGATATCCTTTTTCCTTTGCCCGTTGTTTTTCTTTCTCTCGTTCATTCTGTCTCTCTAGATCTTTCTTGCGTTGTTCAGCAAGCCATATATGTCGTTCTCTCTGAATGCGTTCTTTTTCAAGTTGTTCTTCATTCGGTTTAATTGAAAAACCTAAATTAAATAATAATGATGATAATAATTTAGTAGAAATATTACGTTTGAATTAAATGATGCATTGATTAAAAAAAATACCTTTCTGTTGTAAAAGGGCCAATGTCGCCGCCATCCCACTACTAACGAGAGGTTCTTCTTCAACTACACCGGTCTATATATTAAAAAAAAAAATAATAATAATTTTAGATAATTATATTGTAATGATAGCATATTAAGTAAATGTAAATTACCAATTTTGGTTCATCTTGAATATTAGCCATATCACTGTCCTCCACATTGCCTGCTTCTTTCCAACCACCCTTTTTCTCCTCTTCAACAACTTCATCCATTTCAACGTCATCAGCTTCACCGTCTTCTTTCTCTTCCTCTACCGGCTCTAGTTGTACTGGTTGATCTGGTTTTGGTTCAGCCTCGATAGGTTTGGTTATTGTTGGAGCAACGATAAGCGATCTAACAAATTCTGATGTATCAGAAATAACTAATCCTTCGCCAGGCATCTCATCATCTTCATTAGGCTCTTCATCAAATTCTGTCACTATTTAAAAATATAGATCCAATATTTAAATAATAATTTTGAAAAATAAATCATAATTAATGAAATACATACAAGTTCTGGCAATTTCTTCAACATTTGTCTTTGCAACTTTTTTTGTTGCCATTTTTCTCGCCCTAGCTAAAGCTTGTTGAAGGTCATCATCATCAACAAAACTAACATCATCGAAATTTTCTCGTTTTCTAACTTGGTTCGATACTACTACAGAAGGTGAATTATCGATTTCCATTGTATTAGGATCATTTATAATTTGTTCTTCATCATCATCAGCAACCTTCTTTCTTACTTTCTTCTTCTTCTTAGTCTATTATGTATAAACTGATGTTAACTTTGGTTAATGAATTTTTTGGGGGTTTTTTTCAATAAAAAAATTTAAAAGGTAAATGACATACCTTTGGTTTCTTGAAAGTGACTTCTGCTTCTTCTTTGGTGTAATAATCTTTAATTTCAATCATCTCTATGGAAATTACAATAAAATAAAAAGAATTAGCTCTAATTATGATATATTATTTAGATGCATAGTATATAAAAGATATTACTATCATAAGACAAAGAAATCGGTCTCGACTTTAATTTCTCTGCTACTTCATTCCTTCGTTCATCTTCATTTAATTGAAAAGTACCATCACTTCCTAACATGAAACCCTATAAAAATTATAGATCAAGTTTAATTGATATTAAATTAATAAATAAATTATAAAAATGTTAAAGGTATATACAGTTTGCTTATTTCCTTCGATTTCCTCATCATAATGTGATAAGATATTCTTTTTAGATATTTCTCCTCCACCAAAATTAAATTCTTCGTCATCATAACCAGTATAAATAGGCTTTTTCTTTTTATTTTCTAAATTCTTTTTGAGTCTTTGTTGTTCTTCAATCTGTATAGAAACTAACTGATCACCTTCTTCTGTAAAAAGAAGAATTGATAAAAAAGCAATAAGTAAGAATTCGTAAAGTTAAAAAAGCTCACACTATAAATAAAAGTTACCTTCGTTTTCGAGAATGCTCGAATCTTTCAAAACTAAAATACGTTCTTTACCGTCCTGGAATTCTGAAAGATTGTGAGCTACTTGCATAATTTATTTTATTTTATTTTATTTAAAAAAGAAACTGGTTTTAAAAACAATATATTTATTTGATCGGTTGGCTGAATTTTAGACCGATAAATAAAATTTAATAATCGGGCAATTTCGTAATTTTCGCTAGAGCATGGTAGAATTTAATTGGTCCGAAAATCGACATCACTAGAACTTCAAATTGTCTTCCGCAGTAACGACGACTCTTAATCCAATGACTTAATTGAAATTAGTAAAAGATAACAAAGGAACCTTTTAATGATAAAATTAAAATAATAAATAAAGATGCATTTTCGATCAATTTTTAAATTTAAACATTGGTTGAGATTTACTTTTTAGCATTTTAAAATTTATCATAATTGATAATAAATTGCATAGAAATATATTAATTCTAATAATTTTTCAAATACAAAAAGTTTGCGTTTCAACAAAATTGGTAAATTAATAACGTCTATCCTTGGATTTTATTTTTTTGATTTGTATCTATGAAACTGACTGAATCAATCATAGTTCCCAGTGCCATTACAATATTATTGGACATAACGTCTTCCACACTTTCCTCTAAATGACGCTTTGGATCTTGTTTTCCAACATGTCGGGTTTTCAATTGTTCAGGTGTCATGGTTGATTCCTCTTGTACCGATTTATTATAGGATTCCGCCAATGTAAGCATCGACTAAAAAAAAAGAAAATTTTTGAAATTTTTTTTTTATAAGCAAATCGAAATTTTTTTGGAAGGAAAGGTAAATTTAAATCTTTACATTGACACTTTTTCCATTGATTTCTGTGTGTTCCGTAAAGTTTGTCAGCGTTAATCCGTGGGTCCAATTTTTTTTGTGCAAATTAAGCAACATTTTCTGTTCTAATTCATTCTTTCGATAATTAATCGCAATCGAATAATAATGACGATTCAATCCATGGATCAAAGCCTAAGGAAAGTCAAGAGTTAACGAATATAAACTTTAGAAAAATCAAACAGATTTAAATTAATTGAAAAGCCATGAACGTACTTGAATACTTGGCTTATTAAGATGACCGATATTGGATGTGGTTTGACGTGGTTCTTGACCTAGCATAAGCATTTGAGGATTGATCAGGCGAAAAGCATCAATAACTACTTTGCCTTTGACAGATTGTATAGGATCAACAACAACAGCCACAGCTCTTTGATTCAATGCCTCAAAACTCTGTTGTGTATTAATATCTACACTAGATAACCAACACCCAAATCCAGGGTGAGAGTGATACCAGCCAACCACCATTTCGGGTCTATAAATTTCATTTTTCCGAAATCAGATATGAACCTCAATAATTTCATAAGAACTTCAATTCATACCGTCCAGTTTGCTTCAGCATATCCAACATTTTTGTTTGGAAAACAGGATCGACCGCTTCTACGGAAACGCCCGTACCACTTTGAGGCATGGCAAATACATCAATTACACGAACAGTATAATCATCCACGAATTCACCAAGCATCAAACCCATAACTTCCATAGGTACACCGGCACGTCCTACAATTAATTTATAATTAACAAATATAAATTTATGTTGAATAATACGTAGAAAAAAATGAATTAAATACTAACCGTGTTTTAACATCTATCAAGTTACATATACAAAAAATGAAAATTATTAGTATGGTTAATTATATTTTCTAACCCAATAAAATCACGCAAGCCAGAAGTTTTATAACAACTGATCCAAGTTGCTTACCTTAAGCAAAGCTAAAGAAGAAATATAAACCATTTCTGCGTTATCCACGGTTGGAGTATCCATACCGGGCTGATGACCAGCTGCTGCAGCTCCGAAAAGTCGTTGAAGTCTTTCCATTTTAATAAAATCAAAAATGACTAGGTAATCGTGGGGGAATTGAAAAGAATGCCCTTTGCTTGAAAATTTGCAAACATATATTATTATTATTCGTCATCGTAATCTTGATTGGCACAATTTCTCATCCACGTAAGTTAATCGTTACACCAAAGCCGGTCCTATTATCATGATAAAAAACCTGAAAATTCAGGTGCGATTTTGATGTATTGATGTATTGATGTATATATAGATGTTCGGATAACCTTAAATTTTTATTTTGCCAATTATTTTTCCGATGATCAATCCACATGTGACTGTATAACGCGAATTTACGCGAACAGCACGTTTAGTCATCGATGGCCCGGAATGGAAGAAAAACAATTTTTGTGAACCAGTCTTTTGAATCATTTAGAAATGCTAGTTAATACATAATATAATAAATATTTTCACCGTATATAACCTTATTACAAGCGAGCGGTATGGGAAATCACGACTTTTGAAAGAGTTTGAAATGAATTTTGGTAGTATATTTATTATTTAGAGAAAGTTTTTCTGAGTTGGCTTTCATTATCAAAGAAAGTGCCTACGCCATTTTTTGCTCTGACAAAATATCAATGATAATGAAATATAATTGATCATAAAAGACAAACTTAGGAAGTACCACAACAACTTTAATAAGTTGGATCAGATTTCAAACAAATTGAAATTAGTCTTTACATTTGGTAAGGCAATCCATCATAAGAAAAGCCGATAGATTACTGTTATTGGCTTCATATCACTTTATGCCTCTTTTTGATTGTGTTTTCTGTAATAAATACCATGGGAAATTACCGATTTGAATATATCAGTTTTAAATTCGATGAACATTTATATTCGATTAAAACATCATATCGCATAGAAACCACTTCTAAACTTAGGAAATGGAAGATGCTACGTTGTCAATATATGAATTCTTCCATTTGACGAGATATGCGATCAGTCAAATGTAGTTACTAATGAAGATAATGGTATCGAGAGAGAGATCTTTTTTTAATAGTCATTTAAAAGTCAGGATATGATCGAATTTTGAAGCATTGTGTTATCAAGAGAAGCAGATTTACCCAGAGAATTATTAACAGTTTACTGAATCTTTAAATTATCGATATCCTTTTAAAAGTGTATCAATAAATTATTGGAGGAAAGAACGTGTAATTTTCATAACCCTTGCATAATTATCTCAGATCTCGAATCCAAGCCTAGGTTTAAAATGATTAGATGGGAACATGTGTCGGGTTACACTGTGCAAACTATGTAATTTTGTCAAAAAAAAAATGATCGTGTGGCATGTGCCGATCATCCGATCATTTCTATTCTTTTTATTAAAGTTCGATTTTTTTAAAAAATATAATTTTTTAGATCATTACGTATTTATGGCAATATTTTCAAATCTCATTATTACGTGTAAATAATGATATATAATATAAAAATTTTATTTATATAAATTTAAATTACAGAAGCCTTCATTTAAAACAAAATGCGAAATTTAGAAAAGTTTCGAGATTCACGTTATAAAAAATACGTACAACATGTAGAGAAAGTACTACAATCTTTTGATAAAGAAGTCAATGAATGGGCCGATTTCATAGCTTTTTTGGGAAAGCTATTAAAAGTAAATAAAGTTTTCACCAATGTGAAATTTTTTCACCTCACAATGTTAAGTGAGAAAATTTTCATATCTCACATTTTTTATATTTTATTTTGAACCCTTTGTTTCAGACCTTTCAAGCCTATCCACAGTTTGCTGTAATACCTAGAAAGTTAGTCGTTGGTAAAAGACTGGCACAATCATTAAATCCAGCATTGCCCCCCGGTGTGCATCAAAAGGCATTAGAAGTTTACGATTATATTTTTAATAGTATTGGAGTAAGTTTATTCCATAGATCTGTTTTACTTGAGTAAATTTTGATAAAAGAAATTCATCAAAAGAATGACATTAATGAATAGATCGAACAATTAGCAGACGATTTACCTATTTATTCTCAAGGATTATTTCCTTTCCTTCAATATGCTGCGATGAATGTTAAAGTAAGCTAAATTATTATGATTGTAAAAATTTTTTTAAAGCTTATCATTAAAAGTTTTTTATTTTCAATGATTAGCCTCAATTATTAGATTTATATGAAAAATATTTATTTCCTTTACGGAATCAATTAAGACCTGTGATGAAAGCATTTATAACAGCCCTATTACCTGGTTTGGAAGAAGAAGGAAGTGAATTTTTTGATAGGGTATATGATCATATATAATATTCATATAATTTCTTTACATTTTATTGATTGTTTTGACTTTTTTTAGGTTTTATCTCTTTTGAATTATCTATCTGGAATTGTAGAACAGACATATTTTCTGCAGAGTATGTGGCTTGTGCTAATCACATCATCATCTTTACGGACTCCGGCATTAAATTATTTATCTCGACGGATGCCAAAAATTACATCTAAAGAAGGTTTTCTGTCTACAAATATTATGTTTGTGGGTCTTTTTATTAAATAGGTTTTAATTTGTTCAACAAATTCATTCACAATTTTTTTTGTATTAATTATATATGTATATATATATATATCATCCTTTATGAATTTTGGATTTTAAGATGTAGCTGTGGTGTTGGGTGATGATATTGGAATTATGGTACGAGCATTTTCAGCGACATTGGAAGATAAACACGTTTTGGTGCAACGAGCTATTCTTGATTTATTAGTTACAAGTTTCCCTTTAAAAGTCAAAAATGTTGGAGAGTATGTGTTTTATATTAATTGAAAATTTATTCTAAAACTTTCCAATATAATTAACTTTATGTTGTTTATTTACGAAGAATCATTCAACAAGATGATCTTATATTATTAATGAAATCTGCTTCTGCAGTTGTTTTACGTAAAGACATGTCACTTAATCGAAGGCTTTATGCATGGCTTTTAGGACCCGACGAAAATCCGGAGCAACAAATGGAACATTTTCATGAATATGGCAAAAATGCTCTCGTTTCTGCATTGAGGGTAAACAATTAATTTGATTTTTCCTTAAAACTTCCCTAATTTGGATTTTATAATTCGGTGTAATTGAACATATTAATAATTTGTTAATTTTAAATGTAGTTCATGTTTTTTTTGGATACGAGTGATTTAGCTACTGCACAACGACCATATAAGATTTTGATCTCATTGATGGATAAGGAAGAAATTGGACAACCTATTGTACAGGATTTATTTGTCGATATTTTATTGTCATTTAAAAATCATATTGAAAAGTCGGAATTCAGTTCCGATGTATGTCATTTTACCCTTGTTTATAAATCATTGTTTCAATAGATTAAAATAAGTTCTTCAATTAATTGACATAATTTATTGTTTTTTATTCCCGAATGATTCATAAAAAGTTATTACAAACAGCTAATATGTTTTTGGAGATGATTAATCCATATTTAATTTGGATGAAATTATATGGCCTAGTTCAAGATCGATTTTCTGCTCAAGATGGATTAGATACTTCGGTTAGTATTAATATCTATTAGATCATATCTAATTTCTGAACGTCCTTAATTTATTATATTTTTAATTAATTAGGCTTTAGATTTGGTTGATTTCGTATTGAATTCTTTTCAAATGCATGATGATGAAATTGAACAAATACATATACCACTTTTCGTGACTGCCTTACTTCGTAAACTTCAGGTTAACGGTTCAACATTAATTTATTTAATTGTTATTTAAATATCTATTATATAACCTTTTAAATATAATAATTATAGATGTTTACAAATGAAGCAAATTTCATTCACCGTATTTCACAAACTGAATATGCTCTAACATTATCTTTGGATTTATTGCAAAAAATCCCTAATAGTGTTTTTAGTTATCGTGAACCTTCAATTAAAAAAGATTCTCAAGTTTCATGTAAGGATTCTTCAATCAAGTCACAAGTTGAAACAGATTCTGTGAATGAAGAAACAGAATCTGCGCAAATATCGCAGTTAGGAGTTTATTTTTACACTGGAATGGATGCTTTGAAATATATAAATGATTTTTATTTTTATGGAAATGAAAAAGGGAGTGAAAATATTGTAAGCAAGCAAGTCAGTGGTATTAAAGGACAATATTTAGTTCAAGAATTACTGAATTCGATTCAAGGGTTCTTGCACAGTATAATCACTAAAGCTATTCTTGTCAAAAGTGAAGATTCACAGGAAATTTCATCGAGTCATTTGGTTGTTATAATGGATCGCATCTGTTGCCTTTTAAAAGGGGTATCAATGCGATTACATTTAATAGAAAATAATTCGGTAGATTATGAAAAATTGGTATCGAAATTATTCAATGGAGAATGGGTCCACTCATTGTTGAAATGTTGTTATATGATTGACAATTTCGATATAATTGATTCAGCACTTTCGACTATTTTAAATATTATAATTGATCAACAATTTATATCCCCTAGCCTTATCAATTCAAAACAACAAATACGGGAGATTGTAAATACTTTATGGAAATTTTTAGATCCTAATAAAGCAGCCTTACATTTACGAGTTGTCCAATTAATTTGGAGTTTGAAAGATTTATCTCAAGCAAATTACGTAGAGGCTGTAATTTCAGAATATCTTATACAAAAAGATTCTTCATTACGACAATCAAACTTTGAACGCTTTGGTACTTTTTGGAGACTTTCTGAGAATTTCCAAGATACAAACTTACATTTCTCTCAGCCATTGTTTTTGATACTTGATGCTTTGCGTGATGAAAATCCGACTAATCGTCGCGCAGGTGAAACATGGTTACGATGTAATAAGAGATCGTACATGAGAATCTTAGAGCCCATGATTCAAATTCTTTGTGATTCTTCAATTATGAGACAAAAGGCTGAGATAATTATTGGTGTAGAAACGTTCCGATTTTTTTATTACGAAAGACCATTTAATCAGGCTCAAGTTGATTATGTATTTGAGACATTGTCTACTATCTGTCGTGTTGATGGAGATAGCTTTTTGAAAATGATAAGAAAAAACAGCATAAATCATGATTTAGCAAAATCATGTAGTTGGCTTTCTGAAGAAGGGAATGTAGTTATGAATGGAGCTGTAAGAGAGATAACATATAGTGAATTTTTTATCAAGACTGCTTTATTTTACTTGGAATCTGAAGTGCCACGTACACTATCTTCTATGACTGTACTAAATGAATATATTCATATGCATGCAATGGACTTTCTTTATCATTTAATTTTAAAGATTGAGTATGTCGATAATGATTTAGTTCATTTGGTACACGATGTGTTATTGAGGAAAGTTCTTTTTTGTATATATTCGAAAAAGTTGGATTTACAATCAAGATTGTTACATTTATTACGCATTACAGTAACAAATATAGGACCCTCTAATCAACATTCTAAAGTAAATCCTGTTTATATGGATGGTCCATACAATTTACCACCATATAGCTATGATAATTCTGTGTCAAAGGAAGAAATGGATACAAAGAATGAGAGAAATTTAATTATAGAAAGATCATCACGTTCTTTAATTAAGGTGTTGCTTGACGCCTTATCAATAAATTCTAATCGTCCTCTTTTACAGCAGTGGATGGATTTTATTATGATATCTTTGCCATATTTCAGACATTCATTTAATTCTATATTAGTTCCATTAATCCAGTGTATTTGTGAACAATTAAGTCGGTGGAAAACTGAAATGCATAACCATTATGTTTTCATGGCTGATGATGATAAATCCGATTCGTTGAAATATAACAAAAAATCTGGTGATTTGTCAATGTCCGAATGGGATATTATTACCTTAATTAGTGGATTTGAAAAAATAGTTATGTTTTGTTTAAAGGATGGAGGGTTAGCCGACGAAGCAGAAAATTCTTCAACTGGATCTAAGGCGTATGAATCATCTCTTGGACTTACCGGCTTTGGGAATCTCTTCTCAATAGATACAAGTCATACCGAACAAACTTCGTCCGAACAAAAAGTAAATTTTTTTATTTCAAATTATTTTGTCGCCTTTTTATAATAATTGGAACTTATTATTATCATCTTACAGCCTCGAGATTATATACTTTATGATGTCTTCCCAAGTATTGTTACCATAATTATAGACATATGGTCCATATTCAAGAATGTTCACTCATCAAATCGTCCACATAGAGTTGGAACTGATCCATTTTTGATTACATTATCTCATACGAGAGACAGAACTCAAAGGCGTATTATGAAGCTTTTAGATAAGTTACATAAACATGCTCATGCAGAGCTTATTGAAGCATTTGTGGAGCTTTGGTATATTGAAAACCCTAATAGTATTTCAAGTCAGGAGGTAATAAAGATTAAAATTATTATTCATATAATTCCGATTCATTTAATCATCGTCTTTATTTTAGATGTTAAACAAATGTGCGGAAAGTATTGTCATTGATGTAATGAAAGTCATTCCAGGTTTATCCCCGCAAAAAGTGATAGCCACTATGTTAAATAGCGCTCGTGGGCGAGCACAAGTTTTACAAAATTCCCGAATAAAAAAGTTGGGATCTAAGATGAACAAGATGTAAGTATATCATGTTCATTTGCTTTGATAAGATTTTATTATATTTTTAAGTTTTTGTCTATTATTTTTAGATCCGATATTATTATTCTACGATTTTTAGAAGTTTACTGCGATTCTTTAGCAGCTCCTCAACCTCTGATTGAAGTTTGGCCTCAATGCTTGGCTTACATTAAAGACTATACTGCGCAAGCTTCTTCATATAAATATTTGTTTCCTGCATTGCTTAAGTAAGTATAATGAGATTATAGTGCAGTAGTGTACATTATATTTTAATTTGATTAATACTTTATTCCACAATTCATACAATTAATAGGTTTATGCACAAATTGTCAGATAAGTTATGCTCTACAGCTTACTTTGAAGATAAAAAGGTTCGACGAGACATGCAGGTACAAATTGATTTTCGGCATTATTTTTTATTTTAATCTTCTTTTTATTGTTACTAAGTTTTGTTATTCTTTAATTAGGACATATATCAACGCATTGTAGATTACTGCATATTGATTTCGGGTCGTTCATTCGATCAAGGAATATGGCTAAGGCGATCAGTAGTGATAGACGGTGAAGTCGAAAGCGTAGAGGGTATTTATTCAATTTTTGTATATTTTGTCAACATTTCATATTTAACATAAACTCATTAATTTATTTGCTTAACCTTTAGTTAATGATGAAAGAGAATCAGATCTCGGTAGTTCAGTAAACTTGATTTCCGAGGAGAAAAAGATCGTTTCAAAATCCAAAGAAGAAATTTTAATTGATCAAGTAATTATTCACCCATCCATTTACTTTTTACTTTTATTTGATAATCATTGATTATTGTAAAATTTTATTTTATAAGGTAAACCATTACCTTGCTCTAGTTGTGGTTCCAAATATCAAACGATTGTTAATTGATCAAGATCGAATTGTTTCTCTTTTGACGAATATGATGTATTATATAATTGGTCCTGTACTGAAAAATCGTCCTAGGTAAGTTTGTGAATGAAATAATAATTTTGCATAAAAAACGGGTTTAACAAAACAATATACTTTCAGTACTGGTATACCGATTGTCATATTAAATATTATTTGCGAGATGTCCAAGTTACCTTTTGCATATCGTGTCTGGCGCAAGGAATTATGGGATGTCTTTATAGATAATAAATTTTTTAATATGACACCTGGAGCCGCTAAAAAATGGCGCATCATAATTCATACAATTATGACTTCAGAAAAGGAAAGATTCCCTGAACTGTTGGGTATGCCTTAATACTTTTCCATAATCTCTCTCTAAATTTTCATTTTTTGTAATCTACGAATAATCTACCTTTTTTCTGTTAAAATTCAGGACGTTTGTCTACGTCACCTGCCAATGCTTTATTTGTTAGCAAAGAACAAGAATCTTTGAACCGTGCATTAAGTCTGCGACGTATCTCCTTTGTAATTTACTGTGGTAATATGGATCAGTATCTACAGTATCTTCCTCCTATACAAGAAAAGTTGGTTGAGTTATTCAAATTGGGTTTATCCGAATTAGTCCACGCCGAGGTAAAAAAATTTTAAAATAATAATTAATCAATAATATTGATGATGATTTCATTATACGAGTTATTTTATGGTTATTAGATTTATTTGACTCTACGAATATTAATGTGTCGAATTTCGAACCAACATTTATCAAATTTTTGGCCAGTTATTCTTACGGAATTGGTAATGTGTTTACAGTCCCCCTTTTTTAGGTTAATAAATTATATGTTAATTATTATTATTTATATTATCTAATAGGTTAGACTGTTTGGGATGTTCCTACAAAAAGAACCAGTCGAGCAACAATCTGAAGTTGCAAACGTTTTTTTAGCTGCTTGCAAATTCTTGGATTTATTATTCGTTTTACAAACCAATGATTTCCAAGTGTAAGGTTTAAATTATTGTTAACTTTTTTGAACTATAATTCGTTTATTAATTATATATACTTTTTATTTATTAGTTATGAATGGATGTTCATATCAGACACAATTAATGTCATTAATCACGCTCTTGAATGGTCATCTTATGCGTTAATGGATAAGTTGGCGGATAATCTTTCAGGTCAACAGCAAGATTTATCAAAGGTGAGATAAACTTTATTTTACTTGAACTCATAAATCTTTCGAAATATTAATTTGTTCATTTTAACGTGTATTGGTTTACTTTTCAGCTTCACTTGGATAATATAGCAAGTCAAGATAGAGCGGAATCACCAATATCACGAGCTCTCACATTTTCAAACGGTGACAGCAAACGACCATTGTTGACATTGAAAAGTATTACTAATATTAGACAATTAGAATTTTTTGTAAGAAATGTGAGCTTATATGTTTATAAATCTATTTACACACTTGCAAAACCAGATATTCCATATATTGAGAGTTTATTAGAAAATGATATGTTAGAATACGGTAGTGTATATAGCACAGTTGAATTGGGAAGTATTGACGTTGGTAGTGGTGAGATATATTCGTAAGATAAATCGAACAATTAATTTATTTAGTTTTTTTTGAATAACTTATTTTATTTATATTATTTGGGTTTAATAAAAGTAATTGTTAATATAACATTATAATGTTAACTAATGAAACATAACTTTTTTCCCAATGAGTAGTTAACTTGTTTTTTATTACAAACAAAATGCGAAAACTATAATGCATGTAATGCGAAAAAAAACGATAATATAGAATCTTATTATTAATCCAAAAAAGCTACGCTTTTTTTTTTGTATTAAATTATAATCCTATTAAACTTTTTTCATTGAAATAATCGGTCGTAATTTTAATATTATGTTTTGAAAAGAATGAATCCTATTTATTTATTTATTTTTGTGGCTATTAATCTTTCAATTGTGGCTTTAAATTATTAAAGATACAGACAGTAGTACAGTATTATAATTAACTAAGATGTTTTTTGACAAACTGCGGATTATTGATTATAAGATACCCACGAATTGCGGAAAAAGAAAGCTATATTCATTGAAGATACTTTAATTTTTGCCTAAGCACTTAATTAGATGTTCTATTTGGTCAATAAAACAAAACTCTCAAATTTTTTGGAAGTGGTAGAAATAACACTGTCGGAAAATGAGAATATAAAAATGGATCACTCTTGAATCCAAGAGAAGGACGCTTCCAAACCACCGTCATTTGTGAAAGTTTAAAATTAAGCAAATTAGTTACTATAAATAAATATAAAATATTCATTATATGTATATATAAGTATATTCATTTATTTATTATTTCGACAAAATATCAAAAGTAAACTAACTATTAAACAAAATGTTTGAGTAAAAAATATAAATTGTTTTAAATGTTCTTTTATATTAAAATAACTATATAATGAAATTTACAATGTAACAGATTATTTACTGTGATATATATTTTTTATAATGAGTTAGAAATTATTTAAACAAAACAAAACAACTAATAATATATAGAGAGTTTTATATAATTATAATTACCTTTAAACTAAAGTAGCCATATTTTCTTTTTTTTTACTTTTTCTCAAAATTAATCAGAGAGAGAGAGATAACTAATTTACCAATCCAATTTTTTATCATTCACGTTGCTACATGGAGTCGTGTTGGGATTACGCGACCAATCATACACACCACCTCTTTTAAAGAAATTTGTTTCGTCCCATCCAGCATCCTTGAGCAAAGTTTGAAGGTCTGTGTCAAGTAACGTACGTTCAGAAGGAGTTTTTCCTGATGCATAAAATCGCAAGTGCTCGTCAATCATTAAATACGAGTGACGCATCAGATTGTTTGGTTCGGGAACGAGTCGTTTTCCATGAACTTTCTCGTGTCGACTTGTGAAGGCCTCGAATTCCGTGCTGCTTATTTGAAATTTTGTCGCGTTTTTCAAAGTACCGTCAGTCCCTGTGTTTTCTCCAGGTACGATCAAAACCTGAAAACATTTCCATCGAAACGGTTGCAGCATGGATATGTCATGATTCATGTCCTCCTGCCAATTATAGCGACATACCACGGTGTTGACCTTGAACTTGACACGAAATTCTCTACAGAGAGAAGAAACTTCTTGTACGGCTTCGAGGTGCAAACCTTCTTTACCTCGACCTATAAGTACATTGGTATCCTTATTAAAAGAATCGCAAGAGACCGCCATGATGTCAAGGTTCTCGGCATAACGAATGAACCAATCACGTTTCACCTTACTCCCATTCGTCACAATGGACACCGACTCAAGGCCTAGGTCCTGCTTACAGAAGCGTACGAGTTCTCCGAGATAATTTGGATAGAGAAACGGTTCACCACCAGCGAAATTGAGCTTACGCATCCCTCCATCTTTTAGTTTCCTCAGGGCGAACTTGGCGTCTATCATCGTTGGTTTATCGGAAGTTTTAGCGGTATGGTAACAAAATCCACATTCATAATTGCATTTACGAGTAAAGTGAAAGTTCACGGCGATCGGAATCAAGGAAGATTTCACTTTCTTTCGCGTATGTACCCATCGTTGAGTGAAATAAACAACGCAAAATACACAAACAAGAAACCCTAATAACATACTTAATATGTTGTTTATGTATTGTGTAAAAATTTTATTCGATCCAAAATTTCAAACTGTTTGCAAAATAATTTTAATAAAAAAAAATTCCTGATTGATTGCTTTATATTCCAAAGAAATTGCTTATGAAATAGTGTCGGTTTAAAATCCATATAGTCCGATAATCACAGTTTTGGGACATTTTTGATTCTGTTTTTGAACCCAATTTGCGCCATGTTTCCTTTTTGACTATTAATATTGACTAAATTGCTTTTTTGGTTCAAGATGATCATTTCAGCCAAAATTAATGAGAGAATAATTCATCAATGCTATAGAAATTTTCCAAATAATGTTATTGTTGACCAATATGGGTAATTTACAAAGACTTTTTGAACAATAACATGAGATCTAAATCATTATTCACGGGAACAAAACAATTGCACACATTGCACAATAGTTTTTCTATTTTTTCTAAATATTTATATCTTTTGTATTCTTTAATCATCACAAATTTTCAATAATTATGTTGATGCGCGTCATTTATTGAATCCCATGATAGGACTTGACTACAAATTCCATTAACAACTGTTAATCGGGATAAGCGGAATTTTTTAGAATCGGTGTAAAAATGTATTGATGATAAAATTATTAGGTATGTTTACTTTAGAAACCTTTATCAAGTGACGAAAATTATAACAATCGACAAATGAAGCGCGTCGACAACTGAACATTTAAGCTTTATAAACTTTATCAAAAAAAACATTCTATTTTTTTTCAACAATTTGTATATTACTTGATTTGAGTTTTTGATTTTATAGAGGTCACGTGTTTTTAACCAGGTTGGGTAAGCACAAAGATTAGAACAATTAATACATTATAATAATTAATAAAAAATATAGAACAAGTACATTGTCAATTTCATCTATTCCATACGAATTTCCAATCCTGTGAATTGTTACGCTCTTCCAAGTAACCCTTGCACCTTTATTAAAATTAAAATATAATCTAAATTGGAACTTCAACGTCATCAACATCGACACCATCTTTAAACCAACGCTCTTCTTCAGTGATATGAATGTCGTTTGCGCTCATTTGCCGAAGTTGCATGATTCCTTCCTTATCAAAAGTCCAATGCTCGATACCGTAGGCTGCGAGGAAAAAAGAAGGACTTGTTAGATCATATTCAACTATAATAACAATTGCGTTTAAGTATGAAAGTCTACATACCACGAAACCACTATAATCATAATTGCAACGGAGATGAACAAAGTGTTAATTAAACCTCATTAATATCATTAGTGTACAAACTAACATACTTGCCTGCCTCTGATTATCATGATACTCGTACCAAAACTCAACTGCAATCTTATTATCCGTCCACGAAAACAACTCCTTCCTTAATTTATAATCCAACTCCTTTGACCACTTGTCCTTCAAGAACTTAATGATTGATTCGTGCCCGGTAAAGAACTTATCGCGATTACGCCAGCTAGAGAAAGATTAACGGTCAATTGTTTCGTTCAAAACGCTGTCGATTCAAGAACGAAAAGATACTATACATACATAGAATTTTTAGTATAGGCATTAACAACTTTATACGGATCCTTAGTATTCCACAAATTTTGCGCTTTTTTCACTTTGAAATTCGCAGTTTCTTTAGTAAATGGTGGGACATCACCTCTGCTTGTGTAAAATCCTTTTTGAACGAAAAAAACATATAAATAAAAATCGTTAATATAACATTTGATCGGACAAGAAAAAAAAATAGAGCAGGAAAATTTTTGTTTCGTTACTTTTTAACAGTATAGTGAGACTTCCCCTATTTAAAGTGGGTGTATATTTAGAGAAAATGAACATTTTAACAATTACAGAAATTTCGAACAAAAATTTTTTAAAAATATAAGGGCCGCAACGATCAACCGTATAAGCCGAGGGCTTGTATAAGGTAATTTAGTACCCAAATGGCAAAAATCAGCAATCATTTGATTTACTAAATCTGGCAAATGTTTTATTAATCATATGATTACTGCGAGTCCAATTCCGATTACAATCCTACCCATGGTACTGCTTATAGTCATTGAAATTCTAAATTAAAAGATAAGATATATTTGTATCATCTATTAGATATGTAACGAATCTTTATTGAACTTAGTTCCGCGGATGGAAAAATCTGATTTCAATATATGGGGGGTTTGGCCAAAAAAATCAACCAATAGTTTAATTACAAAATGTATAAAATTTAAAAAGTAATTGCTATAAGTAAAAGAAATAACATTTTATTAAAAATGAAAAGGTTATATTAAAAAAAAAAAAAAAAGTATAATGTTAATCGAAAATAGGTAAAAATAAAAGTTCTTAACATTTTAGATCAGCTTAGATAGAGGTTAATCTGATCTGATCTGATAAAGGATTTTTAATTTAGTTTTGAATCTAAAAAAAGTAATCTTATTTAAAACCATAATTAAACTAAAACATTTCAAATTCTTCAAAAATTCAGGTTATTAAATCTAATATAAGATATCTCTAATAGAATAATTTTGACTTTTATTGGCTTATTTTCTAATAGAATAGCTTTTGATAATTTGGTTTTGACTTTTAATAGCTTATCTAATATAGTTTAAATGTAATTAGAAAAATGAAGTTTATTCAATTTTTTTACTAGTTATAAAAATCATAACTATATAATATGCATATAATAAATATTTATTAGAATAAAATAAAATAATAAATTTAAATTTAAAAAAAAAATGATTAATTAATTATAAGTAATTTACATAATATATTTCAGAAATTTAATGTAAAATATACAGTCTCTAGTCAAAATAATAGTAGTAAAATCTGCATCTATTTTTAGACTACAAATCTACTGCTTTTAGAGCATTTATTTATATATCCAAATCAAATATTGGAATCTTAATTAAAAGATAAGTTAAAAAATAAGGTTTATTATTTGTTTTTATTTTATTATTTTTTCTAAAACCCTTTAATAATATAATCAAATTCTGTTAAATAATTTAAGACTGAAAAGTACATAATACAAAAGAAATTTATACATTTATTTACATAAATAATACAGTTTACTAAATAAAACTGTCAATCTTTCTATTAATTACTATTTTAGTTATCTAAAAAAATTAGCTTTAAATCAATGCTTTTATATTGGAAAATAATTACTTTACTATTAAAATATATAGTGAATTCTTAATATAACAAATTCTAAGGTTTAGATCTCAATTTTATTATAAGATTATAATGAATTTTTTAAAGAATTTAATTGGCTGTTTCATTATAGTAAAATATATTTAATTTAAAATTTTAATATATAAAGAGTTTATTATATTAAGATTTAATTATAAAATTTTACTTCTTCAAAGTCATATTAATTTATCACATCATATATAATTGATATATAATATCAAGATTAAAGATAAAAACTGTAATTAATATGTTGCAACTTTTAATGTTGCAACTTATGTTGCAATTAGTTTTAACCTATATATGTTGCAAC
>CAMKVN010001132.1:0-20619 GCA_946474995.1 Funneliformis geosporum | reverse complement strand
ATAGATCATCGGTCAAATATGACCAATCTGTCATATTTGTCAACTAAATCAGATGATCGCCGCAGTTACAGATCACGACTTCAATGAATAAGGTCTAAAGTTTAATCTGAACTTGATAAAGCGGGGGATCCTAAAGTTTAATCTTATCATCTCGAAATTGATTATGTAAATTATTTCATTTAGTTAACAAAGCCTCCCATTTGAATTAAATAATTAAATTGATACTGCTTTTTAATTGTATAATTTCTATATCGCAAATTTATGATACGTTTGAAGTATTTTTAATCGCACTATTTTTCTTGCATCGAAAAAGAATCGATTTGCATGCTGCGCCATACTTAACGACTGCGCAAAAGATTAATCCAATATAATTGTTTTTTAAATCATTTTATTTTACATTATCTTATATATTTACCTTAAATTAATAACAAATTATTTCATTAACTAAATTTTCAGCAATTTTACCAAGATTTTTTTAATACCATAGCTTTTTAAAAATTCTATTATTTTCATCACTAACTTATTACTTAAATCCATATATTAACATTACTATTTTAGTAGGTTTGGAATAAAAAGCCTTATCTTCCCATATGTCCGAATGATTTATATAGATTTGTTCCAATAAATAAATTTCAAATTATTTTTTTTTAAGATACACCCAAAAATTTTCGGTGACATTTTTTCCGGAACCATACATAAATAAAAAACTTTGGCACAAATTTTGTTGAGAAAATTTGCAATAACTGAGATTAAAATTCCGTTATATTTCGCTCAATTTTAAATATCTATTTTTCTTTAAAAAAATAAAAGAGATCATAACAGCTATAAATTTTCAATTGCATATCTAAGTATATAAGAAATTTTAATTAGTTGGTACTGCTTTACTTTTATTCTTTATTATTTTTTTTTTAATAAAATAAAGAAATCTTTCTTTTTAAGGGTATACAGAAAATAAATTGTCATTCTGTATTCGTATCTTTTGTGTTGTCTACTAAAAGAATCCAGGGTAAGTGAAAATTGATCGAATTGGATAAATGATTAGCCGTTATCTCTAACTTTCTAGGATATAACTCTGCTATTTTCATAATTATATCGCTTATTCATAGTTTAAATAGCTTATTAATCTACAAACCAAAATTTTAAATCTTGATTTAAATAATTTTAAATAAAGTCTTTCGAAATTTTAAATTCAAAAAATAAGGATTTTTTCATAAATGAAAGATGAATTAATTAATTTAAAAGTGCTTTACTTTCTTTAATATGCAAAAAAAAAAAATTTCTGCTATTAAAGAAACATAATTATTCTTGTATAGCTTTAAAAAAATTGCAAATCATTCTCTACGAAAATGTACTGCTTAGAAATTAGATGATGAGTTGAATTTACAAGTTATAATAAATCTATATACAAAATTAAAAATTGCAAAGCTGGCTCTTCCAGATTTGCTAAGGTAATTTGTTTGATTATATATTAAAGATTCAATATAACCTTATAAATTTATTACAAGAATACATACATAAAAAGATATTTTAAATATAGAGGAAAATTGGAAAATTACTTATAAAAGAACATATGAGTGGTATGTTTTTAAAAATTGAGGTACGAGACATAGTAAATCATATGATCTGTACCTCAATTTTAATAGATCACCACTCATATGATCCGTAAGGTGATTTTAATAGCCGACCATCCATATGCCGTAGGTACTGGACCCATCATTTATTTTTTTTTATTATTTATTATTAATATTTTTTTTTTTGTGAGGAATAGGGATGCTAATGGTTACGGTTATGACCGGTCATAACCGTAACCGATATCAGTCGGTCAAAGGTTTCTGACCGAGAGATTTTGACCGATTTTGACCGACCGGTTGACCAAACATTTTTTAATTAGTAATCCAAGAATTCATTTATTTTTTAAAAAAGTTCGCGATAATGCTGTAAATATGAAAGTAAACTTAATATGCATATCGAGTTAGCCTAAAAGAAATAAGTAAAATATATAAAAAATCGGAGTTTTAGCAAATAACATGTTAGCATTATTTAAAGCTTAAATTAAATTAAAATTATCGATCGAGAACTTTAAATTATATTATTGTTATATAACCGGTCGGTCGGTCAAAGGCCTCTGACCGACCGTTGACCGACCATGACCGACCGTTACCATCCCTAGTGAGGAAGCATATATTTAGTGAACTCCAAAAAAAAAAGAAAAGAAATCAATCAATATTATTTATAAAAAATATATATTTTATCCATCAAAAGATCTATAAAAGTTGATTTTGAAACACCAGAATTGAAAAATCATCCAAAATGTATTCAATTTTCCTCTTAGCATTGTTGGACATTTACCTATATTTAATTGGATGTCATATATTTCCAAATCCATATTGACACGACAGTAATTAGTTAATACTTATTTATGAAATTTTATTTTAATAACGAATAATTTCCATAAAAACGAAAATCAGTGATCGATATCCATATTATTTTTTTTTCTTGCATCGGAAGGAATTTTTTGAATGACTTTTTTTACGTGCTCAAACAAACATGTTTTTCATTTGTAGTTAATATTGAAATGCACATTATTACGTCATATACCGTATTTTGTTTTTTACATTATTAAATAATATTTTTTTATTGTAAGATTTTACAATTAGAACCATTTCATATTTTGATGACTTTACTTTTGATTTGGGGATTTAAATGTCATTCAAAATCAACACTGAAATTAAACTTCCAAATACAAACCAATACCAAACCAGCGCTATCACTATGAACATTCCCATTTTCAAATTTTTCTTCATCTAATCTCTTTTGCTACTACATATAATCAGGTACTGCAGTTGATAATGTTCTGTTTTAATATAATGTACTGTACATAAATCAAGTGAAAGTGCAATACATAGAGATGGGAATCGGCTCGTCGGTACGTGAAGATCAATTTGATAATCTAATTGTTCTATTACGTTCGGAGCATTGTGTCCCAAAATTGTTTTAGTTTATTTTGGTTTATCGGAATATAGTTAGTTTTTTTGTGATCAATTGGCTAATTTGTCCTTGCTAAAGGGTATAAAAGTTCGCTTGGAAAGAAAGGTATGTCCCTAGAAAAGTAAATTAGAATAGCGCCTTCGCACTTATTGTAACGATTTCGAAATAGTAATTAAAATACGTATCTGATCGTATAGAGCGCCGATTATTGATTTATTTATGTAGTTTTAGATTAGTATTTCGTTGTTATTAAAATATAACCATTCTGCTTTCGTTTACAACCCATAAACGTAAATAACTGCGCATAACAATAATTGCCAGAGTCGGTTCCGGAGTCGTTTCCAGTTCCATTTTTTTTAATAATTATTTAAAGTAGTTCCAAACTCAGGAGATTCAGAATCTGTTGAATTTAGAATCGATTTCAGAACCAACTCGACTTATTTTGAGCCGATAACATCCCTAAATACATACTGTACATGAGGATTCAAAAAAAAAGATTATGAAAATTATCATTAATTTTGCAAATTTAAACTGTAAAAACGTATAGTTGTAAATGGCAATAAGTGACAATAAAAGTTACACTGTGAAATTATATTAAACCAATTAACAAATGATAGAAATAGATGCGATATATCAAGCAATCTTGAAATTTATTAAGTTCAATTTTATTGACGAATAAAAAAAAAATCGAAATCAAGGTCTCTCATCTTTTTTATGTAGTTCCCAATAATTATTATTCACGGTCCAATATCAAAAATAATCAAATTGTAATAGCTTTTTTGCTACCCAATATAAAAGTTGTGTCCTTATTATTAGATCGAAATAACATATATTACATGTATTTTTAAAATTTACCTTAGCCGAAGCTTCGTATGGCAGTGATGTCAAGTGATCTAAATGGCCTCAAATGACTAAATGACAAATGACCTTAAATGATTAAAATTTTGACACTGATATGGCGTAGCATATAGTGTTTATTAAAAAAAAAATAGTGAATACGTATCGTATCGTATCTTTATAATTACTTTTTTTAATATTTTTATTTTATCAAAAAAAATGAAAAAATTTTTTATTCTTTATTAATATAAATTTTAAAATTAAACACAGAATAATAAAAAAAAATATATAATATAATTTCAAAAAATATCAATGTTAAAAAAAAAGAAATTCTCTAAAATCGAGATTCATTCCGTCAAATATATTTTTCCTATTATAAAGTTAAGTATTAGAATTTATTAATTTTGCTTGAAAATAAAAATAAATAATTTGGATCTTTACCTTGATTTTAGAGCTAACATATGTATATGCAGCATAAATATGACATATTAATAAGGATTCCGGAAAATTTTTCAGTAATTCATCTGAAATTTCGACCGGCCACAAATTAAGCCCTTCATCTTTTATATAAAAGCTTAATGGAACTTGGTCCTTATCAAAATTCTTTAAAAATCTTAGCATAAATCTTTTCAATGCTAGAACAAATACTTCTGCTGGTATACGTTTTTTATTCGTTAGAGAACGTTCAAATTCAATAGCATAATCAATTTCATCCTTCACCAATTTTGTTAGCTCGATTTTAAATTTGTCATCAATATATTTTACCACGGAATTTGCAACTTGTTCTTCGATCAATTCATACAGATCTATTAAGTGTTTGAGACTTAATCCGATTTTCAATAAATTGTTGAATGATTTGTTTTTTGTTAATACAGATAATTTCATCCATTGATTAACATAATCATTAATTTTTGTCTCTTCACTTCCAATCGATGTACGTTTTACGAAACAAAGTAAAATTTCTAATGAAGAAAGAAGTTCAGATGCGCTATCATAAGATAATGAATAATTATTATGATAATCACTGTGTGAAGTGCTAGTTGGTACCACACCCATGATCAGAGAAATCTTATCAGATGGAATTTTCTGTTGATGAATCGAAGTTTTGATGTCACCAAGAATTCTCATATATCCTTGGAATAATTCCATGTGATATGGGAAAGATTCCATATATGCTTGTGATCCATTCAAAGTACTTATATGAACTTTTTCAAAAACTAATCTACGCGCAAGCTCCATTTCGATCTTTTGTAAATCATAAATTATATCCTGACCACGTCCAACTTCAAGATTACGATCACTATTTTGGAGAATATCATCATCCCATTTGTAATTTATAAAGTTCTTTTGTTTAGTTTGATCAATCTTAAGGGATTGAAGGTAGTATCGAGTAGGACTTTCTGCAGAATTGGATTGATTTGTTTCTGATGATGAAACGGTGTTTTCCTGAATAAGATAAGGCTCTTCCATGAATTTAAGTGCTTTAGTAGAACCTATAGGAATCGTTAAAACTTCTTGTAAGAAATTATTTTGTAATCCAATCAAATGTTCCAAAATAGCGCAAATATATACGCCTGAATCCTTTGGCTCGACCAAAGCAAGTGCAATGGGTGATGACAAATTTATAATTGGCTTTGGCTTTTGAAGCTCAAAACACTGGAATTGATCCACATCATCGATAACCGAATTCCATGCATTAGCAAAGTCATTGAAATTTGATGTTAAGAATTTCAATTTTTCTTCAGATTTCTCATTATTAGACTCTTCATCTATAAATTGTTTAAATGTTTGTTCCTGCGCTCTTTCTCGGCTCACACGATACTCAAGATGCGATGACATTATTTGAATAAAATTTACTATTGGCCAGAGATATTTTACCTTTTCTAGTTTATCAAAGTACTTGAAAAATATAGAAATAAAAGGAAAACGCGCTTCATGCATATCTAAATCTGAATTGTAATAAGCACGAAAACCTTGAAAACTCATCATTCCTATAGACCTCCAAAGTCTTGGTAAATGTCTATGAATGTATTTCTCATCCATTGGTATTGTTTGATTGATTTCTTCCTCGATTGTGCTCGAATTTTTTTGAAGTTTAGCGAGCTTTGCACGAAATTCATCTGCAGTGTTTCTAATATTTTTAATTAAAGGAGAAATGTATCCCTGCGCAAAATTTGTTTCCCATTCTTCACGCTCTTGAGACGTCTTCAAGGCCGTATTTTTAGGTGGAGTTTGAAACATTCTATCAAGGATTGCGTGTAATAAGAAGGCTAGATTTTCTTCAGAGCAATCTAAAAGGGTTAAAAGAATTCTCCAATCATTCTTAATATGTCCCATGCAATATTCCACGCTATCATTTGCAACTTTATTATTTTTATGTAAAAAGGTAGTTGCAGTACCAGAAGGGGCCCAAGCGCCAATTATGGAATGAACGAATAAATGAAGAATTCGATATGAAATAGGAGATAATTTGCGAAGATTGTGATAGATATCCCCATTTACTTCTTCCCCAATATATCCCTTTTCGTCCTGTTTAATTGGATCGGTATCTAATTTCACATTTCCCTCGACGGAAATGTGATTTTCTCCACCAATAGGATTTTTACATTCTGGACATTCACCTCGCCAATCAGCTTTTCCACAATCACCGATAAGATAAAGATAACCACATTTACATTGATATCTATTAAAAAGATAGATAAATAAATACTTTTTTTTTAAAATATGAAATCTTTAAAATCTTACCGCGTAAATTGACCATTCTTCTGTAAAACAACACTTAATATGACAGATTTTACATCTGATGGACAAGTGAGGATGTACAAACCATTGCAAACACTCAAGTTATGCAACAAATATGCTAATGGTGATGCCTCCGCAGGAATAGACGAATGCAATGCTATAACGTGCCCGATGACAGATTTTATTAATAAATCAGAGTTACTAACATTTGTATCAAGTTGTAATACGTAATTTTTGTTTGTGATTACGTTGTCAACGATCTTCTTATAAATGTTAGATAAAGGGCTTATTTTTCCAATTTTTTCTTTCAAAAATTTTGAGGCTTGATTTTCCACACGTTTCCACTCTCTTGATGATCTTATAAAATGAAGTCGATTAAAGATTCCTCCCATAAGTGAAATTCTAGCACCCATCTCTTCTTTCTTTGAAATTTTATTTAAGAATTCATCAAACCGTTCTATACGATTATCGTTTAAAAGTATTGTGAAACAATTTTCTACGGCAGTATAATCTTTAAAGGAATAATAAACATTAAATTGTAATCGATTATAATCCCAAGGTAAATTTTCCAACCATGGTAATTTATATATTTGAGCAAGGCAGAATTTTTGAACATCATCCATGGAATATTCTCTATTACGTAGATCTCGTAGAAAATAAAATTTTAATGATTCAACCAAACCATAAGATAAATTCATATCACGATTAATTTGATTGATTAATTCATCAAAACCTTTGAAATCCAACTCAACCGGTCTTAATATTTTATCCTGAATAAAGGTATTCCAAAATTTGTGAACAAATTCTTTGAGGAACGCAATCGCTGTTATCTTGTATAAAACCTCAACATTATCAATATATAAAGCTTCAATTGCGCAATGGAAATAAGGTGATAATTCAAAAAGATCATATCGTGCAAAGTATGTTTTCTGTATAACATCACAGAATAGTGCTGCTATTGAAGAATGACAACCTTTAACTTCAACGCATGTATTGATAATTGTAAATAATGGTAAATCTAACATTTTTCTAGGATTATCTAACAAAACAAAAAATTCAAAAGGCTCATGTTTATTTTCGTTCTCAAATATGCTTTTAATGATTTGTCCCATAAGAGGGAAGGGATTTTCCAAGAATAAAGTTTGATAAAGTTCCAACCTAGAAGGTGAACCTAAAGGAATAATTTCTAAGCTCTTCATTACAAATGATTGCTTTGCATATAATAACTTATTTGGTTCAATGTTTTTAACGTTACTAAGAATTTCAAAGACTTTGTGAATATATATTTTTGTGAATATTTCTTCATCTCTAAATTCAATAATCTCTTTAAATATCTCCAATGGTATCGATTCATTTAATAATAGATCATTGCAAAAGTGTAATAATTGAAAAGACTCTGTCTTTTTAAAGTTAGAGATGTTTTCACAAAGATTCAGAACATTTCTGATATCGAGTTGTAATTCAACAATATCTTCACCCTTACTAAGCTTTTTAAGCATTAAACTAGTAACTTCATTTACAATATGTTGTTCGAAATTTTCTTTATATGCAAGTTCATCATTCATAATAATTTCATCGCGAATCAAAGGACACTCGTGAATTAGATGAAATGCCGATAAAGTCGAACTAGCATTATTCCACCAAAATATATGTAAAAGAATAGGATTTGTGATGTTCTCTCTACCAAGTTTACATTTGAAAATGTATGATAATATGGGCATACTAGTTTTAGCCTTAGCTTCACTGCTATAAATTACATTAACAAAATCGTCAAAATATAAATCTGAATTATCAAACAATGGAGAAGAGTCCAGGAGAATCATAGACTTAAAGATCTTTTTGGAAAACTCTTGAATATAATCTTCATAAATATCGTGACTGAAATATTTAGTATCTCTACCAAGTATTGACATTTCCTCTTCATATAGAGTTTTGAAACCATCAATCTGTTTCATAAAGTAAAACGAAAATGGAAATTGTAATTCAAAAACATTAACAGGCATTGTATATCTATCTGGCTTTGGATCAGGTAATGAATCGAAATTGATAACATTATTATCCATAAACATATCCTTCCAGAATTTAAGAAGTTGTTGGCTTTGTGGTGACATTTCAGATGCTGGCGTGTCATGTGTAAGGAAAGTCTTTGTAGCTCCTAATCGTTCTAGAGAATATAAAATTTTTGCAATAAGATTGCGAATTATGATACGGGTATATTCTTGTAATGCCATAGCTAACGTAGAATGTGGATATAATAACTTCTTGTTGGAAGCGACATGATATTGCCAATCAGGTTTGGTATTTGTTTTTAACCAATCCAACGTTCTTATTTTTAAGCATTTTATGAAATTTGGGTGGTCTAGAATGCTTTTGCTCAAATATCTAGTTAAGAATAAAAAAGAATCATAAACATTAAAGTTCTTTGATGCAATCAAAATTCAGAGGAATAATACTTACTTCACATGATTAATGGAATTAACATTGTCTGGGTATTTCGTACATAGTAAACACCATAACAATTCTTGTTTTAATAAATCTTTAAATGGATAAGTTGTTTCAATTATATCACATAAATTGTGTTTCAGTAAAACAGATAATGTAATTGTTTGTTTTGCCAATGATTCGATTGTGATTTGTTTCCATCCGCTCATAAAGTTGAATGAACTTACATTCACATTATTTTCTCGATGAGTATGAAGAATAATGGAAGCATGTTTAACGTTCGTTGCATTGCACTTTCGTTGTTTTTGTAAATATTCATTCCGGCATTGTTCGATAATAAACTTGGCTAATTTGATACAATCTGCATTTACAATGGAGATATCACATTGCAATATTAAGACATCATCGTCCAACTCGAACCAAAATCTGTTCACTTGTTTTTGAAATTGAGATTCGGTTTTGAATGTTGAAAGTTTCAAAGCATAACATCTTGTTACTCCTTTTAAGCATGAATTGACGTCTGTGTTGATGTTGGAAAATGTGTTAATTATGACCAAATGACCATCTTGATTGTCCTTCAAAATTTGCACCTGCAACAAATCTTGGAAATAATCTGCTATGCCATTATGATGTTGAACTTGAAAATACACATTTTTCCAATGTTGAATTTCTTCAAATTCCAAAGTAGATCTTTCAATTCGAACCATTCCATCTGGTGTAGCAATTGCTACTAGATATTCCTTGCATTTGTTAAGTATATCACGATCTCTCATCATAGGTTCTTTTTTCTTGATATCTATTATTAAGCTTTGCAATGTCTCTTCCTTATTGAAGCCCATAAACAAGTCTTTTATAGTAAATTTTGTTCCTTCCGTTCCTACTATGGTTGACATTTGCCAAGTCCATTCTTGAAGCGTGTTGACTAAATCCTTTTCACCTTTATTAAGGATATCGTTTATTGACATTCTTTGCTTTTCAAATCTATTTAAAAGTGGCGGGTCCGCATTTTTTAATTTATTTTCATCAAGAACCAGAATGCATCTGAAATCAGGATGAATGTGTCTAAGAAAAAAATAAAAATTTTAATAGAAGAAAAAAAATTATGTTATATTTTATATATTTCTTAAATAAATATAACTTACAACATAGGATTTGCATAAGCCCCCAAAGCAACTCGTGTAAAATACTTTGGATTATCGGAGCTACCCGATGTAATATAATTTTGATTCCATAAGTCGTAAAGACTTCCTAAAAAATTAAACAGTTATTGAATAAAAATACAATAATTATTTAAATAAAAAAATTTGTAAAATTGAATATTTATACCATAAATGCTTTCCAAATCAGTTAAAATCAAGGGTCGTCCGGCTTCCACACACATCTACAGAATCATTAATTTATTTATATACAATTGTATAATTTAATTAAGAAATAGATTTAAAAACTTACCATAATTTTACTCAATATACTATAGGAATAATCATCACGATCTTCTGGAAATTGTGAACCTAATATTACAACTGGTTCCAATTTTTTTTCATGTAACTGATATGCTAAAATATTTACAATCGAATCGCTTTTTCCTATAATCATTAAATGTCTAGAATGTTTGCTTTTGAGATTCTCGTGAATTAATGAATCGATAGGTATTGGGTCACGAGTCCAATTTTTGTGACCATTGAGAATTTTAATAACAGGTTTGAAATATTCTAAACAATTGTCGGTATGTTCTTTAATACCACCAAAATTTCTTACTAACGCTAAATAAAGATTTTCAGGAGTTAGCTTCTTATTTGAAAGGCTTTTTATGAGAGCATAATAATCACGAAGTCCATGAAAGTAAGGAAAAGCTTTTTGACCATTTGCTTCATAATTAGAATATGCTTCTGCAAGTGGTTTAAGAGAAGCTTCATTATGGTTAATTTCGGCAGAATCTAACAAACGAGCAGCAGTTTCAACAAGATCATCCAAATCAAAGTTTGGTCTTTGAACTAATAATGCTCTACTATTTTTACTGTTATCCAGTCTCCAGTTTGAAATTCCTATTACTGAAACTGTAGGACCATCAACTGGATAACTTGGTTCCAACAATGAATGAAGAACTTTTAAAGGGTTATAAGGACTGATTTCAGCCAATCCAACTAATAATTGAAAAATGAAAGATTAGATACATCCAGCGTAATTAGATCCTTTAACCAATTACAATATATACTTGCCTTCATCGAGTAAAACAACGCTAATAACCGGAAATTCGTCAGAACTTGTCTTCTGGTAAGCCTTCGCTTTTTGAAAAACTTTTTCAATTCCATCAGAAGTAGATGATGATGATCCTTGATGAGGAATAAAAAATGCATGAGGCAATGTACTAAAATATGTATCATTCGAATCGAGCCCTCTAAGATTCTGATATACGAGTCTGATTGCTAGTGATTTTGAAGAGCCTGGAGCGCCAACAATGAATAATGGTATTTTACACATTATGCAAACAATTGCAGCCAATACGTTCTCCAATAATGCTTCGTTAAATGCAGTATTTGGCGGACAAGTCATTCTACTCATATAGTCCATTTGCTCATCTCTTATTATGTCATTAAAACGAGTTTCTTTCATATTTCCAAATATTTTACACATCGTTTCACGATACCTTCTTCTTAACTCACGTTCATATAAGCGAGACTGATAGCATAAGCCTAATGCTAAAACATAAGATCGAATATGAATTTTCACAGAATTATCGGGATATTTTTTCTTCTCATTTTTTCGTGTTAGAAGACTTTTATTGAAAAAGTCAAACAATTTAATGGCCCTTTTAACGTCACGCAAACTAACGCTATAAGGTTCTTCAACATTACGAATAAAATTTTGTGATGCAAATAATAATTCTGCAAAGATAGGATCTAATTTCGCCTCTTGTACCATTATTTGAATGTAAATCTTTTCATCTTTTGATTGAAGCGTACCATAGTCCCATACGTAATCCAAAATTTGATCTGGAAGAGGTTTAACTTCATAAACAAGACTGCTTTTTCGATGTTCAAACGCGATCTTTTTTGGTTTCAATCCAACAGTACTAACACTCTTGTTCCGAATACGATATGGATTACAGGCGGCAAATAGTCGAATATTTGGATGGATTGACTTTCCATCAAGCTTTCGATGAGCAATCAGCTCTGCCAATAATCCTATGTGATTGCAAGTGTTTATTTCATCAAAAAATAACCAAATCTCTTTAGTTACGGCTTTTTTACCAGATTCATTCATGAAATCCTTGATAGCTTTTTCTGTAACTCCAGCATGAAGATTAAGTGAGTCGAATTCTACTTCTACAACCTTGGCTAAGAAACTAATTAAGCTTGTCTGCAAAAATATGAATAGAAAATTTAAAAAATTAAGCTGTAATAAATAAACAATGTACCTTTAAAATAAAAGTACATATACAGTACCTTTCCGCATCCCGCTTCTCCACAAATAACTACAGGAATATTGGCTCTTGTTCTCAATAACATCAATGCCATTTTCAATAAATTGTCCGCCGATAAAGCATATGGTTGATAAATAATAAAATGCATTGTTTTTCGAGCCAAACTTTCTAATATGATTAATAATTCATCTGAGGACATGGTTTGATAATCTACTAATTCCCATCTTTGGCTTTTTAGCAATTCTAAAACATTGTTTGGAACTATGTTTTTATTACGATATAAAGCACCAATTGATTCCGGGGATTGAGACAGAAAGAATACTAAAAGATGATTAGAATCATCCCAATGAACAAGATTTTCCAATTGATCCACTTCAGTATTAGTAATTGATTGTAATTGTGCAGATTTTGTTTTGGTTGATTTTGTAGCAAAATCATTTGAAACGCTAAGTAGCGTATTAAATAATGTTGATCGAATATTAATATCATTAGTCATAAATTTCAAAATTTCAACTGTAAAGAAGGAACTTCCTGATAACCTTAGTAATTGATCAGAAAGCACATTTACAAAAATTTCTAAAAATCGAAAAGATAATATGAAAGGATCAACTTTTTTAAAGAAATATTTGTTTAAAAGCGTTTGACAAAGTACTTGATCAAGGGGTTCTTTAACGGTATTATATTCACGTGATTGGTATATTACATCTTTTTTATCAAGCTCCTTCTTTTCATAAAGATCCAAATAATGGCAAACAACTTGAATTGGACTGTGTATATCTTTGGGTACCATCAATCTATCAATATTCCATACTAAATGCGTATTATTTAAACAATTAAGGAATGGGAGGGATTTGAACAAAAGGTTGCCAGCTATTTCAATAAATATATAGGTATCTGGAAGACTTGTAATATCCGCATTATTTGAAATCATTCCTAGAGTTAATAATTGAAACAAGAATATATTGACTTCTCCAGGATTATCAGCAGATATTATGTTTATATGAAAGCTATCATCTTGTTGAATATGGGAATTTTTAAGTTGTCTAATTAGCGAATTATAACTCGCCCCATCACTAATTAGAAATGAAACCGAGTTTTTGTCATTTTTAGAACTCTCCTGCTCAATGAATTTTGTTTTTCCTTGTCCGGATAATTCTGAAGTTACGCATGTAACCTTTGGACATAATTCACTATAAATGGTCTTCATTGCAACGGTGCCAAGCCCATCAGTGGTGTGAACATATTTAGAAAATTGATCCACAATATGATGATGCATTCCAGCTTCAGAGCAACATATCAACGCTAAATAATAATTATCTACCTTTTCCGTAAAAAATCTAATTTTATTTACGAGATAGTACTGTAATTCAAAATCTAATAATTCCAAATTCGCAATGCAGAATAAATGACCTTCATAACCATTTTCAGATGCAAAAAAGCATCTTTTGATAAAAATTGAAAGTTCTTCTTCTGTAGTAGATGTCATACAAATCAAAAGTTGCCAAGGTTCAGGATAAAATCCATGGTTAGCATAAAATGACATTATTATGTTAGGAACTTTTGATTTGTCATCACATGCCGCGACAAATAATTCTCCACATTTCACTTTATCTGAAATTACGCGCTCTTCAGAATTTTTCACTGGTCGTGTATTTTTCTCAAGGGTTCCAAATATGTATTCTAATCTATAGTTAATCGCTTCTAAAACTTCATCGTATTTATCCTTATTACAATATAATCCTTGAACAATTATAGGCGGTAATTTGGCTTTCCGATTGACGAACGAAACAAGTGTTTGACAGGTTTCTTTTATTTCAAATTGCTCGCCATTTTCCGTGTAATAGTCATAAAATGCTAATATGTGTCTTGCTGGATAAAACGTTAAATAATAACAATTTTCTTGTGCTCGGTTTACAATATTTTCCCTACATGTATTATAATATGTATTAATAATAACGTCTACAATAAACAAGAAAAAAAAAATATAATATTTACCAGATTTCCAAGTCAATTCTCAATCGCTTTGCTATTTTCTCTAAATTACAAGTACCTTTGGTGGATTCGTGATATTCTCGATATCCGAAATGTCCCAATTGAGTTAATTTTTTCATGATTATAATTATACTTTGAGCAATATCAACTTGTTTCACAAATTCTTCCATTTTGATTTTAATATCATCGATGTCATCATCGTTTTGTCCAATAGAACCACCAGGTTTTGAAATTAAAAGAGCTCTGCTACGTAAATCCTGCAACTCACTAATATTGAACCTCATGGTTTCTAATTTGGAAGGGTATGACAATTCCAAAATGCAATCTTCATCTTTTTCTTCTTTTTTAAATTCATAAGTACCAATCTTGACAGCATTTTGAATCTTTTCCTTTGTAACATCACCCTTGTTATAGATGGATTTGTACATATTTTTTAAAGCCATGACATTACTATTGCATAATGACAATTTACTTGCTAAAGAAGAGTTAATATCACTGAATTCCTTTAATAATGTATCCATAATTAAATTTGGATCATTCATCAATGGATGCACGAATTGCTTGATTTGAATAAGTGAAGAAATAGTGCCTTCTTGAATCAATCTGGTATCTGAATGCTCATCGACACCATTAATCAAATTTTTCAAATCTTCATCTGTTTTATCTTTTAAGAATTCAAGAAATTCCTCTGATCGTGACAATTCTTTGATAAAATCCCAACTATTCTTATTGATTTTGGAAAATTTTTGATTTATAGTTTCAACCGAGTTACTAAATGTGCCCAAATTTCCATGATTAAACAAGTTGTCAAGCCAGTTTTCATTGATTTTGAAAATCTTAATAATTTTCGATAAATTTTCAGTGCGTTCTTTCCAAACATTATTTTTGGATAAATATTTTATCGTCATCATGAACGTCTTGCCTTTATTTATACAAATCTTGCTATATTTTTCCATTAATTTTAGCTCATCATCAAAATTAGAAACATTGCACCAAAATGGTATTTCCTCAGAGAATTTGAGATTTTCCCAATTTTCGTAATGCTTGCACTTGACAGTATACTCCACTAAAACCATTTTCATTAACGTTTGTGCTATATATTCAACACTCAAATCATCAGATTCTTCATTAGATTCTTCATTTAAACGTTTTTCAAAAACATTATAAAATGTTTGAGAATTGTTTAAATCATATGTATTCTCTGCCATTGAAATTATTCCTTGATGGAAGCTCCAATGTGTTTCTAATAATGATTCTTCTAGTGAGATTTTATTCAGTTTATTACTTCGTTCTATTAATTCATCAAGATATTTTTGCACATCCTTGGTTTTTTGTAGCGGACAAAATCTTTTATAAAAATCGGCAAGTTTTTTCAACCTTTGTTCATAGAAGCGACAATTCTGACGAACCCTAACCAATATATCCTTGGTAATGATTTCTTCACTATCAAAATTCGCGGAATTTAAATAATAATGAAGGATATCATCATCAAGATCAAGCAATTCCTGAAGACGTAGAATTTTAATAGAACTGTTTTTAATGATATCAGATAACTCGATAATGGTGGTTCTAGTTTCTTGCACAAGTTGATGGGAACGAAAACTTTTTGTACAGCCAGTTGCTCGTAGAATCACAATCCAGAATTCAGTGAATTCATGCAAAGATACTTCTGAATTAGAATTCTTTTGCAAACATGACATAATATGAAGTAAGATTGTTTCACAAAATCTAAAAATCAAAGCACATAAATTTGATTATTATAAAATTTTTTTTTATTAACAAAAAAAAAAAAAAGTATCTTATAAACTTATTAATTAATCACTTACTCATTTGGTATCTCAAGAAATTTTTTACCGGTACAACCACATATAGCTTGCATTTTCATTAACAAATATTTATCACGATCTAATTCCATTGAATCGATTTTTTCTTTAATAACTTTTGTAAATAGTCGTACCGCTTCTGAACTAAAGCTTACAATTTTAGTAGTGACGGAGAATATAGATTTTTCTGAAGACCGTCTAATACGATTGGTCGTAATATCCACTAATTCATCCAATAATAACCGTTCATTTGCTAATAATTTACAGATGTTTGAAAATTTCTCAAAAACTGCGGTCACGTACTCTCCTTTATGATCCGTTGAATAAGATGATGTATGAAACATTCGATCCATTCTTTCCAAAAGCATTTTATACCATCGAGTACATATGTAAGATATTTTTTTATCAATATCTTTAGACATTTGTATCCAATTTTCAAGTAATGATGGAAACACGCTTAATAGCTCATAATCTTCTAAGGTTGACACTATTTCCAACACAATAATATAATCATCTTTTTTCCAGCATAGTTGTACAGAATTTAAAAGATCAAAAATCGATTGGTATCTGGTTTTATTCCAAATAGTACGACGAAAATTGATTAATATGTTAAGTACTTTTTTCCGAAATAGGTCAGAGACTATATCTCTAATGTCTTCAGGAAGCTCAGTAAAATTTTTATGTAAATGATCAGGGTCATCTTTAGATATAATTTTTTTAATACTTTCTATCAAAAATTGTTGAAGTTGCTTGTCATTTCTATTTGAAGATCGCCAAACGATTGATAAGATTTTCACGTTTTTGCATTGGCTCATCAACCACTACATCAAATAAATATTGAAAAAAAAAAATTATTAATCGACTATAAATACAATCAGACAAAGACGTAAATATTAAAAAAAATTAAATACCTTGATAATTTTAAAATGAATATCTTCATCAAATTCACGTGTCAGCACCATTTCAAAACAAGTTTCGATATATTTGTCATCATTACATTTAGCAAAAGTTATGTTTTCGATGAACTCATACTGAGGATCGATCTTTTGTGCAATATTAAAGATTTTGAGCCATTCGAATAATCCATTATTAATATTATGATGAATTAAAAGGTAAAGTCCTTTTGATACAATATGCCAACTATCCTTTGGAAATGTGTTTGTATCAATCGTAAAGAAAGATTGAAGCAAAGTACCAGATTGAAAATCGCTTGGTAATTCATATCTTCCGTAATTATTAGGACAATGTCCTAAAAGAAAACATAAGAAAAGCTGTTTACCAATAGACTTATCCGATAAACGCTTGATAATAAATTGAACGTTCGTTACGGATAAAGTTAATTCGCGATGCTGTTTTAGGATACTATCATAATCCCAAATAACATCCTTGATGCTTTCCAAAGTTGCGGATTCATAAATGACGTCTAAGAACATATAATCGGAGATTTTATAAATACTATGAACGTAATTGCTATTCCAAATATCAAATTTTTGACGTTGAAATTCCAACACACGATCGTCATACGGACCATGCCCTTCAAATTGTAAGTGGTATGAAGATACTGCATATTTATATTTAACAGTTTCCTTAAATCTTTTGATCGGGATACGAATAGGCTCTGAATACCAATAAGAAGAGGTATATTCCCAAACAAATTTTTTATATTGCTTAAGTTTAACTTTAGGTTGTTTCCAATTACCAAGTTCCTCTATACTACCAACTACAATAGGTTCTCCGTAACGAAACTTAGGCAAATGTACACGAAATGTGATTTCCACGGCTTCACCATCATCAGGTACTTCTTTAGTTCCCATTAAATTTTTGGCCACGGTCTTTAAGCTATTCGTAAATGAAGAAATGTATGACGGATTTCTCTTTTCATTTTCATTATTTTGTGATGTAGACCCTTCTTGATTTCTTGAACCTTCTCCAGAATTAGTAGTTGGTCGCTCTGATTCAATTTCAACGTTTGAACCTGTTTCTGAATTTTCTACATCAGATTCATCTTCGGAATCATTTTCATCTTCCCCATCATTTGATTTTTCATGAGATGACCCTGGACTAAATTCCTTGTTGGTGACATGTTCATCAGCGACACTATCTTGTTCTCTCTTGTCATTAGTTGATTGGTCAACAACTTTATTAGAGTTTGAGTTAATTTTCTTTTTTCCTTTATTACTTTTTTTGTTTTTGTTTTTGGTTTTGATTTTTTTACTTTTACCCATTGTTAAAGTGAAATATGATAAACTCTCGCAAGTTCGATATTGATATAACGCCCTTATGCATATTTTAATTCCGAAAAGGGAAACAATAACTCTACTGTGCCAGACCAACCTTATTAGGTGAAATCGTCATCTTATTGATTTGACATGGGCACTCGTGATTAATGATTAATCAAGACGATCCGTACATTGTACAAATTTATGTCGTGTTACATGTACTAGTAAAGATTTTCACAAAAAAATGAAATCCGTTAGCGTTAGAAAAAGGGAATGATATTGTGTTTTAGATGTCTTTTCAAATCAAAATGATAATGTTTTTGAAAATTAGAATTAGAAAAGCATTGAAAAAAAATTTTTTATAAGGAATGTTGAACGTATAAAAGCTTAAAAAAAAAATAACAACCACTATTGATCGAAATAGTTGTCACTGAAAATCACCGCGTGGATAATTGTGAATTCGAAGTCTTATACAATCTAACAAGAATAATGTGTTACGCGCATATATTAATAATGAACAAATCTTTCTCACCTTTCGAATAGGGCTTAAATTCCTTTAAAATGAAGGTACGTATATACAGTATGTTATGAAACGATTATCGAATACATGAAACATCAAAATGCTAATTAAGAATGGAAATTGTGTTTAAACATAATGTAATAAAATATGTTTTTAAATTATAACAAAAATTGATGAGCTTTTCTTTATAAACGTAAACGATTACACATGTTTGTCTCAATCCTTTTCATTGTAAATTAATAAGCATCGAACGTGTTTGCTATCACTAAATTTGTTGGGATAAATTATCAATATGATTCTCTGAAATAGTTGACGAACAATAATTTAACAAATATCCAAGTAAATGTATAATGGTTAAATTTCGTTGTGATCTTCCGTAGATAAAATCGAAACATTAATCGTTTTAAAGCTAATTGCTTCTGCTAGTATAACTTCATCACCAATACTGATTCGTCCAAAACTTACGGATTGATCTTTTTGGGTTTCAGTGACTTCCGAAAGTGAACTTATATTTTTTATGGACATTTTCAATTTAGACATTGCAAAATTCTTCAACAAATTCACATAAGCAAAAATGTGTTAAGACGTATATCGATCGTTATTGATAAATTAATCATAAACCTTACACTCTAATTGTCATAAGCTATTTCAGATGTAAACATTTTCTTGATTGTGATTGATTACTTGAGTTATTAAATCAAGTTCCCCTAGTAATACTGAAAGGCTCTAAAACACCAAAAACTGGAATTTTGCTTATTCTACCTCAACCTCTACAAAGTAATAAATTTTATCTTGTCCCTTTGAAAGAGCCAAATTTCGTTGATTATATGAAAGGATTCTTCATTATCAAATCAAATGGATGATATAATTTGATTGAGCATGGTCTAACTGCATTTGAAAAAAAGCGTACAGTACATTAGGCGTGTTGGGAATTCATGAGTTAGTCGATTTATTTAATACTTGAGATATCCACAAGTTCTACGTGGGATTTCTGCGACGCCTTGTAGAAATAATTTTGTAAGGTAAACCAATAAACCAAGACCACAGATGATTGTTAATTCATGAATGGCTTATTATTAGTAAAATCATGACATTGATATCGATTTAAAAAGGTGTAAATGCATTCCATCATAGTTTAAAGTTAATAAATTTGTTGAGACATTCACTAACATCAGTTTCGTCCTCTAAAACCTGTTTGAAGGTTATATTCCTTGACTATTGTCTATTTAACAGACATCACAAATTATAAATTCAAAAATTTGAACAAACTTTGCAATAATTATTAAAGTAATTTCAATCTCAGTGCGTATTTGAAAAGTTCTGAAGGAAATGATAATTATTAATGTTTGTAGAATATAAGAAACAAATCAAAGATAACCGTTCCCCATAAACTTGACAAATATTCATTTCAATACTGATTATCCATAACTAAGGTCTTATGGTCCTTGGATGATAATCGGCCGCAGTAATTATATTTTACATAATTGTGGTGACAAATTAAAGTTCCAAGACAATGTAAAAAGCGTAAAAAGCTTTCTGTACTCTACAGAATTTTCTAACTTCATCTATGAAAAATCTTTCCGGCGTAAAATCTCTTAAAGGTAAATTTTGAAATAATTCATGGCATTCATTTGA
>CAMKVN010001131.1:0-20619 GCA_946474995.1 Funneliformis geosporum | reverse complement strand
GACGTATAAATTCCTTATTTTTTTGCATACGGAAAAAGTCGATTTTCAGTATCATGTATACGGAAATATTTACGAATTTATTATACTGTTTTTCTACGTTTTATATACGTTTTTTAAACGTATTATTTCCGTATACTTTCCTTATACTGATTATTTATAGGGAGTATTTCTTTTTAATTTGACAATTTTATTTTTATTAGATTTAATTTTATTATACAAGTTTTTTATTTATTAATATATATCATCACAATTTAAATATCACTAATAATAAAGTAAATCTACTTAAATTCATAAATTTTTTTAGCTATTTGAATTGTATTTGCTACCCTTCTTTGAGTTAAAACATTAACAAGAATTTCTAATAAAGAGTCTACTAAATTAATAATGAAGGAGAAGGAGATTTGATTTTTCTATAATATAGAATATTTATATCTTTTGTGTAATTTCCACCTAAATTTGAAAGGAATTTTAAAGATCTTTGATGATTATTTATTTTTAAGAAATTAAAATAATTTTTTCTTTATTGTATAATAAATTATATATTATTATAATGAATTTTATTGATTTTTCAATAAAAATTTAGCTTTAAATTTATAAATTATTCTTGAATATAAAAAATAAAGTTTTTTTTTCACAAAATAAAAATTTTATTTATTAATATACTCTTAATTTTATCTTGATTATTTTTACATGTAATGATTTAATTATTTTATAATTTAGCTTATCTAAAAATTCTAGAAACAATAAATACAATAATCTTAATTTGAAAAATATAATGTAGTATAATATAAGTTATTTATATTGAAAAATTATCAACACATTTTATATTTATATTAAAATTATTTACTTTAAAATTTCTTAAATAACTATATATCTAGTGATTTGAATTTCTTTTATTTTAACTTGTTAGAAAATTCTAAATATAATGAATGTAATAATACTAATTTGAAGAAATTTTGTATAATAATTATGTATTATTAACGTTTAAATATTATTGCAACATTTTGCATTTTTAAATTATAAAATTATATATGCAAATTACATATTTATAATATTTTAATTATATTTATTTCTAATGATTAAATATTCTTATACTTTAGCTTATTAGAAAGGCTTATAAAGTGGAATATAACAAACTAAACATAGAAAAATATGATATTATAAATAATAAGCTATTTGTATATGTACATTGTTATTGCATTTTGCATTTTATAAAAATTATATATTTTAAATTTTCTTAAATATTTTTACAACATATAATTCAATGTTTTTGTATTATAACTTATTAGAAAGAATTAAAGATAATGAATGTAATAGTACTAATTTAAAGAATTTAGCGTAATAGATCATGTGTTAATAGTATCTAAATATTATTGCTACATTTTGAGTTTTCTTGAATTTTAAAATTATGCATGCAAAATATACATTTTATAAAACCTTAATTATATTAACATCCAATCATTCAAATATTTTATATTTTAGCTTATCAGAAAGTTTTAAAGATATTAAACTCAATATATTAAATATAAATTAAAAAACAGTTTTGAAAACTATTATTAAATCTGAAGCATGTGTGTAATGAAAAGGATCAATTATGTATTAACTTAATTTTTGAGTAGGCAGATAACAGAATATCTTGTATTACTAGTTATAGAATTATATAGTCCTTCATTATACTTTAAACTAAAAAATATGATATAATAGATCATGAATTATTTGTATAAAAACATTATTACTGTATTTTGCATTTTATGAAAATTATACACTTTAAATTTTCTTAAACAATTTGCAACAAATAGGACCTTTATAATAAAAAAGAAGGAAATTACCAGAAAAATTCAATTTTATTTTTATATAGTAAATATGATTTTCAGGCCAAAACATGTTTAAATTTAACATTAACTCATTTTTATTTTTTTAGTAATTTCCTTCTTTTCTATTGCAAAGATCTTAAATGATTAAATAATTTTGTTTTTAGTTTGTTAGATAGTTTAAAGATGATGAATATAATAATACTAAGTAGAGGAAACTTGGCATATTAGATCATATATTATTAATATTTAAACATTGTTGTGGCATTTTACATTTCTTAAATTTTAAAATTATGTACTGCAAATTATATATTTTACAAAATCTTAATTATCTTTACATTTAATAATTCAAATATTTTATATTTTAGCTTATCAAAAAGGTTAAAAAGTGATAAACATATCAAACTAAACTAAGAAAAATATATTTAATAGATCTCGAATTATTGGTATAAAAACTTTATTACTACATTTTACATTTTATGAAAATTATATACAAATACATTTTCTCAAATATATTTGCAATAAATGATTTAATAATTTTGTATTTTAGCTTGTTAGAAAGCTCTAATATAACAAATGCAACACCACTAGTTTAAAGAAAATTAGCATATTAGAACATATATTATTAGTGTTAAACATCATTATGGTATATTACATTTTTTTAAAAAATTTATTAAATTTATTAATTAAAATTTAAATATAATATAAAATAAAATTTTCTAAACTATTATTAAAACTTACTAATTTATAAAATAAGTTAAATTTTTTATAATATTTCAAATCTATAGAATTACTCTATATATAAATAAATAAATTTAACTATAAAAATATTACATATTTTTATAATATTTATTATTCATCTTTAATTAAATATCTGTAAAACTAATGCTTATTTAATAACTATATTTTTATATGAAAATTTATATTGTTTTTTATTGAAAAATCAAAAAAAATTACATAATTATTAATAAAATTTTGTATTAATAAACATTTTTAAAAATCCCTTCTAAATTTGCATAGAATTTTTCTACTATTTAAGAGATAGATTTAAGAGTGTGATTATATAGTTCTAAATTACTTTATCAATATTTTCAACACTTTTTTATTTTAATATTATTTCACTTATTTAGGACTTTTCAACAAACAACAACACAATTAAAAGTATAGTTGCTTATTTTTATCATAATACTATATAAATAAATATTTGCAGACTTCTGATATTTATTAATTGATAATGAAGATGGCTTCTCAATCTATTTTTAAAAATAGTTTCATTTGCAACCTATATAAAAATGTAGAGTTGCATATTATGGGTTATGATTAATAAAACCCAATTGTGATATCTAGGGTTTTTCAAAATCAAATCAAATCAAATATTTAAGCAATTTGAATTTGATTTGTTTTTTTTAATTGAATTAAATTAAATTAAATTGAACTCAAATATTTGATCGAATCAATTTGAATCAATTTGAATTTGATCAAATCGAATCTAATTGAATCAAATATTTATCTAATCTAATCTAATCAAATCAAATATTTGATCAAATCGAATCGAATTAAATTAAATTGAATATAAATAAATTTTTAATTTTTATAATGATATAATAAAATAAAGTTATTCTAAAGTTTTAATTAATAAATTATTAGTAATTTTACTAAAAAATTTCAAAGATAGCTTTTACAAAGTAAGTTTAGTAACTGGTGAATTTTTACTATTAAACTTAATAAAATAACTCAACAGTCTCAGAATAACTACTATTGTAGCTTCAGTTACTAAGAAAACTTAGTAATAACTACTATTGCAGCTTTAGTTTTACTAAGCAAACTTAGTAATAATCACCATCTTAGTTTCACAACTATTTATTTTATTAGTAAAAAAATATTTTTAAAGCTGTAGACACATTTTTTACTATGTTTTTTTAGTAAAATAATGTCTTTGAAGCTATGAAGGCATTTTTTATTATGTTTTTCTAGTAAAATCAGTGTTTGCCAAATGATTATAACTGGCAAATGACTCAAATGACAAATAACAAATGACTTGTTATTTCAATTATCAAATAACCAGTCATTTTAATAATTTTTAAATATAGCATATTTTATAAATTTTTATTATTTATTTTGTTTATAATAGTGTAAATAAGTTAAATTTATTAAAATATTTAATTATATATATTAAAAAAAATTATTTCATATTGAACAAATATTTTATATAGTATATAATAGTATATTAAATTATATTTGAGTTTCAAATGAGTCAGCTCAAATTATGAGTCAGACAAGTCCAGTCAAGTTAAGTTAAGTGCTAAACTTAAGTTAAAAATTAAATAATTTTTTAGTTTTGTTCAAAAGGACAATTAAAAGTATTATTTTGATAGAACAATAGAAGAATTGTTCTAAAAGAACGATTAAAAGCATTGTTTTTGATAAAAAGATAGAAAAATTGTTCTAAAGGAATTATTAAAAGTATCATTCTAATAGAATAATAAAAGAATCATTCTAAAGAAATGATTAAAAGCACCATTCTGATAGAATAACCTTTTATCATTCTTAAGAAACAATCTTTTATCATTTTTATTATAACAATTTTTTGTATCGTTCCTTTAAAACCATCTTTTATCATTCTCATAGAATGATTTTTTTTATCATTCCTTTAGAATAACCTTTTAACATTAATTTTTTTATCTTCCTTTAGAATAATGTATTATCATTTTTATGGAATGATTTTTTGTATTATTTTTTAGAATAATCTTTATTGTCTTATTGGAACGATTTTTGTATTACCTTTATTAAAGATCCAGCTGAAACTTCCTCAAAATAATTTTGTCATATCCCTTACTATATTTTTAATATAGTTTCAGCTAATTTCAGGTTTCAGGGTTTTGTCGTACCTCTCACTATGTTTTAATATAGTTTCAGCTGTTTATTAATTGCCTTTTTTGAGTTTCGTCCTTCATCTTTAACCTTTATTATTTTAAGAAACAATTTTTTCATTGTTCTGATAGAACAATGATTTATCATTTGGGTAGTATTCTATTAAAATTAAAGTACAGATCATATGATTTACTATGTCTCGTAACTTACTTTTAATAAATCAGCTCCCATTTTATTGGAATGATTTTTTGTATTGTTTCTTTAAAATAATCTTTTTGTCTTATTGAAATAATTTTTTGTATTGTTCCTTTAGAATAATGTAGTATTATTTTATTGGAACGATTTTTTTATCATTCTTTTAGAACAATTTTTCTATCATCTTTTGAAATAGTTCTTTATTGTTAGGAGATAAAATTGTAAAAATCTTATAGAATCAAGAATTTCTAGAGCTTTGCTAAGAATCTGCGATTCTTTAAGAGTATTGTTAAATTTTTTGTAAAAGCAAATGACTAATTGACAAATGATTTAAATGATCTTAAATGATCTTGATCATTTATCATTTGTCATTTAGATTATTTGTGAAATAATAAATGCTAAATAATTTATATTATAACAAAGGAATAGACAGATTATTTAAATAGTCAAATGATCAGGTTATTATTGAATACTGAGTAAAATAATATTTTTAAAGTTACGAAGGTATTTTTACCATATTTTTTTTAATAAAAAGGCATTTTTAAAGCTGCAGAAACGCTTTTTACTATGGTTTTCTTAGTAAAAAAGCATTTCTGAAGTTGCAGAAGCAATTTTACTATAGTTTTCTTAGTAAGAACCACTCTTGAAGCTTTGAAGATAGCTTTACTATTGATTTGAATCAAATTAAATATTTAAATACTTGATTTGAATTTGACCAAATTGAATCAAACATTAATTTGGATTTGATCAAATAAATCAATTAAAATTTTACAATGTAACATTTCCTTTAATAGTAATACAAGAAAAAAAATTCGCTATATTCCTTAAATTTAATATAAAAATTCGTTATATAAAAAAACTTCGTTAACAAAAGTCTCATTTATTATACTTGGTCAGGATCTTTAATTCGTTATACATAATAGTAAGTTTTATTATAAAAATTCGATAATTTTATTTAATAAATTTCGGGACCACTCATGTAATTCGCTATAATAAAAAATTCGGAATATAGAAATTCGTTATAGTGAGGTTCAACTGTATGCTAAAAAGAGACAACGAAGCAAGATAAAGTATATACAGTATATACAGTAGTTAATCATATCGTTTTAATGTTTTAGGGCGATCATGAACAAGTGAAAACGAAGCGTACCAAAATGAAGCATTACTTCCCACGCGTCACATATAATGATGAGTCATTTATTCGAATTCTAGGTTAAATAAAAAATCGAAATCAAATCTTTTCCGGAGCAAGGCTATATATACATATATGCAATACGCAATCTTTCGAATTAGCACATTATTTTTGTTGTTTGCATGAGAGAACCCAAATTTGTTCTTCATGATGAGTGTAGGAGATGTCACTTGGTGACTAATATTTGCTACAATCACTTTAATCAATGTATATAAAAAATGGTAGTATAAATTTATTATTTTAACATCCATGTTCTACCATAATTAATTTACCAAAATAAAAATGTCCTAATTGCGGTACAAAACTTTAAGAATGATTTCTCCAAGAAACTGACAAAAATAAAAATTGTGGTTGATTTAGAAATTGTAAAATTTAAATTTTGACCGTAGAAAAAGTATATTTTTGTAAGAAATATAATAATGAAAAGGGCAGTCTATATATTCCGAAAATATTGGTTTTATTTCATACTTTTTCAAATTTGCTTAAAACAATTTGTTCATACATCATATCATTTTCGAATTATATTTAATTTACTTTATATACAAAACATAATAAATCCAATTCTCTTTTTTTTTTTCAGGCATACAACCACCAAAATAAAGTTTCAAGTATCTTTAGGATTATTATAACCATTATTAGAGATCTTAATTATCATGACTTCCAAAGATACTCCTAATAACCATTATCAAAGAGATTTCACAATTCCAAAGGCACGGTACATAAAAATCGCAATTTTTTAAAAAATGGATAAAAAATTGCAATTTTTATTAAATACCATACATAAAATTATAAAAATAAAATAAAATAAAGTGAAAAACAAATAAAAAGTAAAAGTAACTAAATTAATAAATAAATAAATAAATAAATTTCAAGTCTTGAGCTGGTTATAATTATTCAACCGAAGTCCATATTTATAAGTCTATTTACTTCGGAAAATATATATATATATATATATATTTTTACTACAAAAACTATCTAACATTTTTTTTCTGTTAATGAATTAGATAAAATTTATTAGAAACAAATTGTGTAAGTAAAGCAAACACAAAATGAAGAAAACCCATTCACCCAAAACTATACATAAACAACCAACAAACAACCAACCAAAAATTTTTTCAAAAAAAAAAAAAGAAAAAAAAATTACAAAAGAGAGATATATATATATTGAGAAATGAGAGGAAATTAGGAGCATTTTGGATTTGTCGTTAATATAATGATACTAAATAAATTAGATTAATAATGTGTTGGCAAATAATATTTATAAATCTATTTTGCCAACAATTAAAGAATGGGGGAAGTATTTTTAATTGGCCCGAAACCTAGTTAAGGTCTACCACTGTATATCCTCCTATGGAACTGGATCGTTTGCCATTTAGGGCGGTGTTCATGTCTACACAGTGACGAGGGAAAACACCTTTGGTTCCACCACGCGTTTCATTAATACCTTGCACCCATCCATCATCATATTCAACCAAGATGGTAACTTTGTCCCCTGGTTGTATATCCAACTCATCGGCCAAAGCTGGTGCATACGTTGCAATAACTGAATATGAACCTAATGGTTTGGTTTCCTCATCCATTGTTTCATATGCAGAGTTTTGTTGTTCCCAAGCAGTTGCTGAAGTTGACACGATGCTGTTTGTCATTTCTTTATTTTTCTTTCTACGGACAAAGGCAAATAGGCCGGTAACCAAAACCATGACGCCACCGACAGTAGTAAGTCCAGCTATAGCTTGATATGATAAACCATCAGTTATAACTTGCGGAGCTGATCCAACTGGAGCGGCGCCTCCTTGGTCTTCTGCTGCAGCAGATTTATCTTTAAAAAGAGGAATCTAGTTAAATCTTTATATAAGAATCAAAGAGTCCAATTGATTTTGTAAATTACCTTTTTGTTCTTGAACTTTGCCTTCTGTTCCTTTTACTTTTACGTCTTCTAATTTCTTCTTTTGTTCTGGTTTGTCATTTGTGTCCTTTAATTTTGGCATTTTAGGATTTTGTTTTGGTGTTACTTTCTTATCAACAATTTCCTTGCCTTTGGGATTTTTCGCTGGTTCTTTAACATCCTTAATAGGATTCTTGGGAGGTTGCTTATTAACTTCTTTTGCTTTGGGTTTTGGAACTAAAGCTTCGTTTACCTCGGCTCTTTCCTGAAGGCCGGGTGATATTACGTTATATCTTTTATTGAACATTCTATCACCCCCTCCTAAGCTACCACCATATCGACGTATCAATCGATTGCCAAATTCTTGGGATTGCATACTTTGTGACGCACTATCTATCATAATGGCCTCGACATGGTGTTGTGAGCCTGAAAGAAGGGATGTAGAAACAAGTATAATTGCGAGGAGTGATAAATTTCGCATCTTAAATGTTGAATATATTTTTGGATAAAACCTTTCTATAAAGTTTGTTGAAATTTGAAATGTAAGTTTATATTCGAATTAATTTTCATTTTTTTTTTTTCACAGTCAAAATGAAAAAAAATCATTAATAATAATCCTTTTTTCAAAGAAACACAAATTTCAAACAATTGAAAAAAAAAACTTACCTTTCGTATACCACCGGTATATGATAGAATCTATGGTTGTCCTCTAATAAAAAAAAGACAGTATATTTTACTCTAAAAGAAAAAGAAAAAAAAAGGAAATAAGAAAATATTGGTAGGATTTGGTGGAAAGGGAAAAGGGTTTATGGTGTTATAAGGGAAAGTGTGAAATTAATGGAATAAAAGAAAGAAGCTCGTTTAACAACGAAGCTTGTTAAATGAGGAGAAAGGAAAAATGAACAAGTAAAAAAAATTAATGAATCCGAGGATTTGTCTGTCAAAAACATGCCTATTTGTTGTATATTATTCACATATGATTGGCGTGATTGGCAAACGCTAATTTGTTTTTGGTATTTATATTGGTGTAGCAGAATTTGCAGCCGCATTCGGAGAGTTTCTCATGGTAAATATGGCAATTTATAATTTATAAATTACAACTTGATTATTTAATAATAATGATCAACATCTTTGTTTGAATGAGTGGATTATGAATATGAGATAAATATAATTACATGCATTGGATGAAACCACAAAATTAATATATACTTAATATTGTGCAGGAAAGGATCAATGATAAAAAAGACTCTTAAATAAGGAACACATCTGTGTAATAATGGAATTTCTGAAATAAATATTTGGATTTATAAATCTCGTGGTAGAAGAAAATTTGTTACTGCGGGTTTGAGTTGCATGTATCTGCATTACTTGTAACTTGTGTATTCTTTATTACAAGTATGTAACATGATTTCATTTAATCATGTGCTCAAGGTAAATGTTTCATTATCAACCTTCTTAAGAACTTCATTAGGATAATAAAATTTTGTTCTATTTTAATATAAAACACCGAAAATTATTCTCTGTACACTGCGCATTATTTTGCATTTTTGGATTCTCGGCTAAGAGTTCATTTTGGTAGGAAAATTGTATTTTCGCATAATACTTACACTTTCTTGTTTTGTTTCAATAATTATACTTCAAAAATTTATCTGGTATTTAGGAGTTTCTTGTACGCGACAAATTTTTTCTTTGGTAGCAATATTAGAATTTTTTTTTTTAGAGTACGTTTAAAAAATTTATTATAGGATATTTATTTTATTATTAAACATAACCGATTATGTTTAACAAACTATCCTCATTTGTAAAAAAAAAACCCCTCCATTAGTTAGTGATCTTCGGTAGTCACACATTACAAGTGTGCAATAAGAATATGGTAACAGTTTTATTATCTATATTTTATATATAGAATTTATATTTAATCGTTAACAAAATCTTTATAGGTATAAACAAACAAATTTATGATTATTTTCGCAACATTATCATGAAAAATAGGTTCTGTTAATTATATGGAAGATTGAAAACTATTTAGACATCGCAAATAAGCAATGATACACAAAAATCTTCAATAATTAGTAGACTATACATAAACATAGTATATCGCACATCCATGTTAACTTATTTGGTTTATTATTTAATTAAAGTTATATCACAGTATCTATTATAGAATAGATTATATAATAAGGGTATCTATATGTCAAAAGATCTAATATGTTTAATTCTTATTAAGATTTTATCACAAGAAGTTTCATTGAAGTGCGGTCTTTAGCGATTTGAATTGGACCGAAGGCAATCTTTAAGATCGATTTTTAGACCGATTTTTAGACCGGTCTTAGTATCGATTTTGGAACTCGATATTTAAGTTTGTTAATTAAATTTAATGAAGTTCTATAAATGCAAAACAGAACCAATAAATGGGAGTATTTCTATTTTGATCCTCCGTCATGTTCGATACAACTCAATTTTTAAAGGGTTAAAGTTCGATCTTTCGCTTATCCAGTAAAGAATGGTAATTATAAATGATATTCTATTTATTTCGTTATTGTTTTTATATGCATATTTAACTTTTATGCCGTTATTAATAGATTCCTTTCTCGAAAATAAAAGAAAAAAACATCCGTTCACGATATAGCGAATTATATTATAAATCGGGAAATTGCTTCATTAATAATACCTTTCTCCTCCAAGCGAGGTTTAAACCTTTATAAATAAACAATAGTGCGATTAGTTCACTATACATATTATGTTTAATAAATATAAGACAAATCCACTGTTCCAATCACATATCGACTCAACTTTTGACCCTCACTAAAAACAAAGTAAACAACGCATGTGTTGGTTCCTAGTATATGAGTCGACTCATGATTGGTTTTTTAGTGAAGTTCCCGGTCCAATCTGAGATCGCCATTTTTCCGGGTATTACGTATTTTGTGATATAACTGTATGTTTTATAACTAGTCATTCTGGTATTGGTCGATTGATAAGTTCATTTTCCTTATTCAACTGTCGAGTTATAGTTTTCGCGAGTAGATCGTTTATTTCTATATTCAATTCATTTATTAAGTTCGTGTTTCCGCTTCAAAATCTTTACTAGTTCTTTACTTGGTTTCTGTTTATTTAAGTATGACGGAAGTTCGAAGAAATATACCTTCCTTTTCAACTGTTACTTCTAGTTTTATATCATATATTATTTCGTTACCCTTGCTGACTACAACCATCGCATGTATATCAATTCTATTATATGTGGTGGATGCAATACAAATATTTGAATCGAAAATTGCTATTTATGAAGCGCTATCACTTTTACCTGAATCATTCTTTGACAGCGGGCAAGGTATTTTTTTAACGCGTATATTTCGACCTCTCTCCGAATTACTTAACATTACTAATTGATTTCATTGAAATTGAATTCATTTAGTGTGGCGTTTGATTACATATCCTTATCCACATTATTCACTTGGCAATTTACTTTTTAATTTACTTGCATTTTTGCCTTTAAGCACAGCAATAGAACATACTATTGGTACATTAGAATATTTTTATGTATTAATGACCATATTTACAATACTTTCAGGTTCTTTATATTTATTAGGTTCTCTGATTTTCGGTTATAAAAATATTGGAGTTGGAGGGTTAAGTGCCTGGATATTTGGTGTTGTGGTTTGGGAAAGCAGAGAATTAGCTGGACGTGAAAGAGAGTAAGTTTTACTTTTTATTCTTTAATATTTAAATTATTATTATTATTGATCTTTGTATTTATTATTAACTGAAAATATTTTTTTTTTCTTTCGATATAAAAGTATATTTGGATTATTTAGAGTTCCGGCACATTTTTATCCTATTGTATTATTATTGTTGATGGAAATTTTATTTAATCATTCATGGTTTGCAAGTCACTTATGTGGCTTATTTGTAGGATATTTTTGTAAGGCGACATGTATTGCATTATATATATCTTTTACTTAAATCGCATTAGTATTTAACTTGACGATTTTTTATTTAATAGATTCCTTTGGATATTTATCGCAGATATTACCATCTTCGGGATTTTTTTCAAATTTAGAAAGTAAAACGGCACTTTCACATTTGTCAAATTTACGTGGATTTGTTAAAGCGGAAGAGGGTAGTAGGGGTGGATGGTGGTTACCATTATGGAGTCAAGATGTTGATGAGTTAGAAGATACGTTGGGATCTCCTTTTCATAGTAATAATGTTGATGGCGAAGACGGTCATGATAATCACGAAAACAGTCGTGATAGTGGTCATATTGTTGGTGAAGGTGGTGAAAATACTTCAACAAGTACACCGTAAGCTACTCTTTTTACCTTTGGGAAAGTTTTGATTGTTTTACAGAAAAGATATCCTGATTTTAATCAAATTATTTATTCGTTCCCTTTTAAAGGCAAAATGCACGATCGGCATCTCCAGACATATCAACACCTGTATTTATCGTGCCATCTTCAAATGAATCAAGTAGGGCTAATTCTCCTCATCAACCCGATACTACTCCATTAACTAATTATAATAATAATAATTCTGAAGAACCTCTTAAAACTACAGTCGACCCTCTTCTACACCAAGATACTTTTAAAGATGTAAAGTTAGTAAATGATTAATGGTTACAAATTTTTTTTTTTCTTATAATGTTTTGATAAATTATATTAGGTTTATATTTATTGTTAAAATATAATTATTTTGTAAATATATTAATCGGATTATCATTATAGCAATAAAGAAAAGTATTTTTTTTAATAGATTTTTTTTTTATGTAGTGTTGATAATCTTTTATTTTTTATAATTAAAAAAAAAATAAAAAAAAAACAAAAACAAAAAAAAAAAAGGTGTATTGAACTTATTTCTTTTTAAAAAAAATCAAAAGGTATAAAGTTATGATGGTGGTGGCTTAATTATTTTTACACCCGGTATAGCAGTTGGATTGAAAGTTCTTTGACATTCTGCATAAGCTACACCAATACCAAAGCCTGTTGACATTGCAATTGGCCAAGATTTTTCTAAATAAAGAATTTCAAATTTCAAGTGAATTTAGTTAAATAAAAAGAAGGTAAACAAAAAAAAAAATTAAAAAAGACGCGTACTTTTAAATATTAAAGCGGATGCTACAATTCCTACGCTCAGTCCAATTCCGGATTTTACCAATAAGTTAGACAAGCAAAGATCCCACTTAATAAAAGTAAAATGAATTAAGTTAATTTTTTTTTTTTTTTTCTTCTTTTTATTAAATTACCAAAGAATTATTTATTTTAACCATTTCACCTTTTTATTTAAAATGTCTTCACTTGGTGTTTTCTTTTCTTCGTTAGTCATTATTTACTATTTAAGAGGAGAAATGGAGAAAAAAAAAAATTTTTTTTTTATTTATCTGATGATACTTTTGATTAGAATTATGTAGTACACGAAAATCAAGTTCACGTGCTTTCATAAATTTTGGTGGACTTTAAAAAAAAGTTTTTACAAACCTTTTTTTTTTCTTTACGCGTTTCCTAAATAATCAAGTACAATTTTACAATTATAACCAATTTTTTTTATTAGTTCTTCGTCAATCAAGAAATCCACAATGCAACAAGCCTCTACCTCTTATAGTACTAGCTCAAAACCCATCACTTCACGTAAAAAGAAACAAAAAATAAATTCAGGCTTAACAATGGAACAACAGCAAGAAATACGTGAAGCTTTTGATTTATTTGATACGGAAGGTAAAGGTAGTATAGACATAAAAGAACTTGAAGTAGCAATAAGGGCTCTTGGTTTTGACCCTCCTAAAAAAGCGGAAATAAAAAGTATGTTATTGAACATTAAAAATCAATGTGGTGATAATAATAATAAAATTGACTTTGATAGTTTTAATAAAATGATGGCCGTTAAAATGGTATTTATATCTCAATTGATATAATCATTTATTATTATTAAAATTAAACTTAATGAGATTAAATTTATTTAGTCTGAAAGAAATTTAAATGATGAAATTGTAAAAGTATTTCAATCGTTTGATGATGATCATACTGGAAAAATTTCTTTTAGAAATCTAAAACGTGTTGCTAAGGAGTTGGGGGAAGAAATAAGCGATGATCATTTAAGAGAAATGATTGAAGAAGCTGACCTTAATGGTGATGGTGAAGTTGATGAAAATGAATTCATGAAATTGGTAAAAAAAACAAATTTACATATTTAAATAAAGTTAAATTTTACTTTTTTAATCTCATTATTATTATTTTTACAATTAATATAAAAATTTCTTGCTATATGAAAGTATAATTGTAATCTAATATATCGGTTAGTCTAATATATCGGTTAATATAACGCAAATTTCAAGAATTATATATTTATGTGTGTGTATATACTAAGTCCAAAAAAAATTATTAATAGTCCGTAAAATAATGTAAATATATATTAATATCTCAAATCTTTTTTTAAGAAACTTTTTTTTTACATATTTTGAAATAATAGATAAAAAAAAAATGAAATGAAATTTAAGAAGTTTAAAATAAAATACTATAATACTTACAATGTAACGTTATACTACTAAATTATTATTTTAATTTTTTTTTTTATTTACCACAGCCAGCTTCTACGAGGAGTGTGGGTTGATTGTTCATCTTCCATTCTATCTTCGTTTTCATCAACATGATTAGCCGATTCTTCCGGTGCTTCTTCATTCAAAGAAGCCGTGTTTGATCGTCTCTGACCACTATTAAACCAGCTTCCAAATAATTTCGACAACATATTATTGTTACCGGGCGTTTGAGATGCAGTCAACTCAGAAGCTGGTGTTGTCGTACCAGACCCCGAAGGAGTAATTTCCTCCACACGGGAACGTTTGGGGACCTTGCCTTCATTCTCATCATCTTCCATTTTTTCTTTCTTTTTTTTTAAGAAAAAAATTTAATTTACAATGATTTATTTTATTTGTAAATATATATTTAAGTAAGCAACTTACCCCTGGGACAGCGACGGTTACATTTGATTCACGTCGTTTACGTTTGTTTCCGGCCCGGAGATTGGAATATGCTTTATTATAAAGAATAACACTGTTTTCAATATCACTACTTTGTTGATCGCTCGAAGGTTCGTTATTTCTTTCAAGGTCTGCAGTCTCTAATGAAATTATGCGCAAACGTAAATCTTCCCTATACAATATCATCATAATATTTTAGAATTGATTACATGTATAAATGCATTATTAATATTAATTACTGATTTACTCACTCTCCAAAAGTTCTATTTTTAATGTCGGACTCAAAAAATTTTTCAATAACTTCACTGTATACATCCTTATTTTTATTAACATCTGTACCTGAACGAATATATTCACTCTTGGTCTCTTCATAAAATACTTTCAGATGATGCCAATGATCCATTGACCATTCCAATGAACTAGGAATAGCAGTAGGAGGCTTTGATAATATTGCTTGTATCTCTGGTGGAGGTGTATTAGAAGGTGATGAAGAACGAGTTGTAGGGACATGTGGTTTTACGAATACAGGCGTACAGGGTCCTTTATTTGGGGCAATATCTACGATATTCTCAGAAGAACGTAAGATATCATAATTTTGTCCTGCTAAGGTATTAACAACATTTGCAAGAGCCGTTGGATTTATTGAAGATATTTCGACAATATCTGGGTCGGAAGCTGTGACTGGAGGTTGTTCCGTGGCCGTATTGTCACCGATACGAGTTTGGCCTTGACGATTAGAACTTCTTGTGACCTTTTTTGGTTTCGTTTTAGGGATTGTCTCCTCTTCGTCTGATGGTTCACTATTTACATCATTATCTCTTGCTGCATTATCATCGGCTCGTGTATCAGCTGTTTTTCCACGACCTTTTTTGCCATCACTAGCAGATTTAGTAGATTTAGACCCACCAACTAACCTCCTAGTATATTTTCGGGTTCCCTTTATAAGTTTAGGTGTTGAACCTGGTTCTTCAACCTGCTCTGGTTCATCTTGATTAACATTATTCATTTCAACATCGGATTGTTCCCGTACAACCTGATTCTCTGAATTACTATTCACAACAGTGCTAATTCCAACTACTGGAACCTCCGCTGGATTAATGATAGATGGTTCTTCTCCGGAAGGATACTTTATTTCAGTGTCATGATTCTTCGACCTAGAACCGCGAGTAGAACCACCTTTACCTTTACCTCTTCCCCGACCTCTTCCCCGACCTCTAGTACTCTTTGTAGTAGATCTTTTGTTTGTAGATTTAGAGGTTCTTGGTGTCACCTTTTTACTTGAATTTTCTGCAGTTCTAATTTCTCGTGTTGTATCAACGATTTTAATATTCTTAGTTTTAGCCTTCTTTGAAGTATTAGGTTCCTTTAAAGCTGAACGAGTTTTTGAAGTGGAATGACGATCTTTTGAAATAGATTTAGCCGGGACATCCACTACCGCTTCACTATCATCTTTTAACCCTGACCCATTATCAGCTTCATCCGGTGGATGCCATTCAGGATCTTTCTTCGTCTTATGAGCGATCAACTTGCGACGAGATGTTTTACGTTTTAGCGTTGTCTTTATAGGTGTCTTTGGGATTACCTTTGAAGTAGATTTTTTTACTGACCGTTTAGCTCTCGCAGTTTTTTTGGAAGGAGCTCTAAAAATTTTTCTACTACGAAGTACATATTTAGGGTCTAAAATATTTTGTGTATGATGATCAGTAATATTTTTATTAACATTCCCGCTATCCTCGCTATCGTCTGCACTCTGACCGCTATGAACACCTTCATTCGTTTCCTGTTCATCACTAATTTGAACAGGAGAAAGCTCATGTACAGGTTGATTGGTCTCTTCGTTTTTTTCATTATTATCATTAACAACTTCCAAGCTTTCATTGGCTTCATTCTCATTAGCAGATAATGATGACACTTTACGAGGTGTACGACTTCGTTTACGTGTTTTAGATTTTTTTCCTCTGTAAGAATAACGAGGAAAACTATAATTGGCTTTGGATCTATAAATTAAATAGCCAGTTAATATTATTATGTTCTTAACAAATAATAAAAAAAAATACATAAAAAAAATTTTCCAAAACCTTTTACGCATACTACGCCTTATTCTAGGAGTAGCTGAAGTAGTAGAAGTGGTACAATTCTCGATTTCTTCATCACTCCCAGTTTCTACCTTAACAAATCCTATGTTAGAAAGCTTAGATGCCATATTGTTGTAATGTTCACTTTGCCTAAGTAATGAATCACTAATCTACATAGTTAGAGTAAATAAAAACAAATAAAAACAAATAAATAAAATAAAAAGCACAAATATATATTAAAATTAGTCTTACTTAAAAAATCGTCATATTCTATTAAAATTATCAAAATACCTCATTATCTATAAATACAGAATACTCATGATCGCACTCAAGTTCTAATAAATCCGGCTGAGAAACTTCATGAGATTGTGTATCACCCTCCGTAATTTCTTGATGAAAATATTCAACATTTTCCATTTCATCAACTTCTTGACTCTTTACACTTTCAAGTATCATGGTTGATTTCGTTATTACTTTTCTAAGTTCACCGCAAATATCATCATTTTCTGCATCTGTCATTGATGTCGAAAATTCTTGTTCCGATATAAAATTACCAAAATTCGTTGAATTTTGCCCATTATTTTCTTCAACTTCAGTAGTAGTTTCTCGTCTCATATGTTCCGATTGAGATTGTTGCAATAAATTCGAATCAGTAATTTCGCTTAAAATAGGTTCACTTAAACCTTCTAAAGCTAAAGTTATTGAACTTTCATTTATTAGCTCACGATTATTGAAACTGTCTTGAGATTTCAAAGAAAGTGAGTCAGTCTGTGGATCGGGATTTTGATTACTTGGACTTCTTCGAGGTGAATTTAGATCAACACGAATGTTATTAGAATTTGTATTTTCATCCCCTGGAGAGGAATCTAGTGCAGGTGATTCTCTGAAAAAAAAACTTTCAGGTGAATATGAAGTTAGTTCGTCCGATTCTTGTATTGTTGATATAGCAGGCGGAATATCTAGCGTAGAATATTCAGAGTAAACACTTTGAGGAACGTCAGATAGAAAAGAATCCTGAGTAGGTAAAGATAGAACAGTGGTGGTTTGCGAATTTGGACGGGTATTTGTTTGTTCTGATTGAGAGTTACTTGTTGTTGGTTGAGTATCTGGAGTGGGATATTGTGATAAACAACCAGTATTACTCTGCATATAAGGAGAATAAGTCGAGTATGCTCGAGGCATTATAAACCTAATGAGTATTATATTTTTTTTTTCTTAATTAAATAGGAGACAATACACGTTCTTTTAATTTTCAAATGAGGTTTTTTTTTTGATTTTTTAAACAATTAATAAAAATTAATTTGGATATATGACGCAAATCTTATTCAATTATTGATGTAAAGAAAATGATTTTACCGGGAAAAAAAAATTGTAGGGACGAAAAATTTAATGCCAAAAATGTTAATATTATACAATGAGGTATTGTTTTTAATTAATAATATTAAAAAAAAGATTTGCAAATGTTATTTATGTTATTTAATAACATTCTTCAAATTGAATATAATGTTGTTTATTATTAAGTAAAAGAATTAATAAATAAATTACGTAAAATCTCATATTATAAAAAATTAATATTATCATCTCTTAAATGATATTTCTAGTAAATTAATGATTAAACATTCTAAAAAAATATTTGCAATAAATTTAATAATATTGTTTGTAAGTAAAAATAAAATAAAAAATTAGCAATTAATTAGCTAAATTGTTAGAAATTTTAATATTAAATAATTAAAAATTAAAATAAAAGATTAAATAATAACTTTTATTTAAAATAATATTATATGTTTTTATAAATAATATAAGTTTTACATTAAGTTTAAATTAATCTCAAATTATGATTGAAATTAAATATAAATTTTAATCTTATTCATAAAATAAGAATTAGAATTAAAAATAATAATTTTAATTTTATTATAACAATGCTAATTATCTTATTAAAATCAAAAGATAATTCTTTTAATTCTAAAATCATTATATTATTTACTAATAAATATTTAATATTTTAAATAATTAATTATTTTATAATATGGAATATATTGCAACAAAATCAGACAAAATGAACATTGATATTATCAAAGATTTCAGGGATCAAAATTTAGTCATTTCATAATGTGATTATAATTATTAACAGTTTTATAATATCCTATTTGCTATCTTAAATGATATATAAAATTGTCACTATATAAAATAGTTAATATAAAGCTCATTTACATTAGGTTTATCATAGAATCCAAGAATTATAGTACTATTAGAAGTATTTTGAAAAAGAAACAAGATGAAAAATTTAAAAATTTGCTTCTTATATTTTTAAAATAAATAGCACCTAGACTAAAGATGATTCTCATAATTATTTTTAAAAATTTTAACTATTTGCAATCTAAATTGCAACTCTTTGAGTTGCAATTATTTATGAATTTTTATATTGAAATAAATTTACAAGGAGTTGCAACTTACTGAGTTGCAACTTCTTAATTATTGTGTTATTTTTAACCTAGACATTAACTTATTTAAAAAAAAAGAATTACCTATGAAATTTATCAAAAGAAAATGAGTATTAAAGAATTTTAATAAAGAATTAAGAAAAAATAAATTGGAAAACAAATAATTAACTTTGTTAATTTTTAATTACCTTTTATTTTAATTAAGGTTATTTTTTAGTTTTTTTTAACTTTAATTTGAGCAACTTGTTAAAAAACTAAAGGTTCTGAGTTTTTAACTTTTTGATTTTCTCTTTGTAATTATTATTCTCTTCTTTTAACTACTTAATTTAATAAATTTTGTCTAATAATTCTTACTTTTACCTTTTACTTCACTATTTAAACTTTTCTTAAAATTTGACTACTTCTTCTCTTTTGATTTCTAAGCTTTCTTCAGTCTCATTTAATTGTTCTTATAAAAAGTTTATTTGTTTTTCATAAAAAGTAAACTATTTTTTATAAGGTAAAAAAAAAATTTATTTTCTTTTAAATTTTTATTATTTCTAATATAATAGTCAACATTTTTATCATTAATAATACAATGAGACCTCTCTAAATGCACTTTCTTAAGTAAAGTTCAGCAATACAATTTGATATTTGAATATTCAATTTAAAAATCAAATTAAATACAAATACAAATTTATATTTAATTCGATTCGATCAAATTCAAATCAAAGAATGATTTATTTGATCAAATTCAAACTAATCTTTGATTTGATTAAATCAAATTCAAATCAAGTATTTAAATATTTAATTTGATTCAAATTAATAATAAAGCTATCTTCAAACTTTAGAGGTAGTATTTACTAAGAAAACTGTATCTGGACTTTTGACCGAAACCCATTTGGCTGAATCCAATTGGCTGAATAGACGTTTGTCCAAAGGTATTACTGAATGACCTGTTCATCGAAGGTCTACTTTACTAAATGTCCAGTTCACTGAATTGACATTTTACTGAAAATTTAATGATTTTCTGTCCAATTAAATTTATCATGATAAATTAAAAAATTTTTTCAACTTTATACACAATAAAAAACATACAATATGACATATAAAATAATAAAACATTTATTTGTAGTAATTAATTAATTATACAACTAGATAAATTTTTTTTCATAATAAAAGAACTACAGTATATAGATC
>CAMKVN010001130.1:0-20620 GCA_946474995.1 Funneliformis geosporum | reverse complement strand
CCAACAAGAGCTTATTTAGTTTATTGAATTGTATTGATCCACTTATATTTTATTAATAAACCAAACTTTATCCCTATAATATTGATCTGTTAAACTCATGACTTAAAACCCAATCTATCATTATTGCTCTCCCATCATATTTGAAATATTCATACATATTCCTAATTTATATTTATATATTCTTAACATTCTCTGTACTTATAAATTGATATATTGTTAATATTGTTAATTCAATAGTTTTATTAATGCAAATAAGTTCTTAAAGTTATTAAGTTAAATCATTATCCTTCAGATATCTAAAACCTTGCTATATGTGTTGAAGTTTATTTTTCAGTCGGTAGACTTCGTAATCGACTCATATAATAATAATCAGCTAAGTCATTTTCATTTTCTTTTGTTGTTTCTTTTTTTGTTTGTCTTATCTTTTTCATTCTTCTATCTTTTCTTTTTTTGTATCCTCAAATTGTAGGTTTTCAAATGGATTACAGATTCTTCAACATACCGAGCATCTATACTTTTTCTGAAAATCAAATCACAACGTTAAATATCACAAAGAGCTTTTTCAGTGTATTAATAATTTCAAAGAGCCAATTCTAGATCAATCACATTACCTTGTGTATTTAAATACTTTCCAAAGTAATCAATTAGTAGTACAATACCTGCTAACTTGTCAGATAGCGTTGTCATACCTCTTTTAACTAGATTATATTTGGATTGCTCTAGAGCGTGTGTTCATACAATCAGGTAATCCAAATTAAATTTTCAAAAAGATGGCAATATGTTTTGATATTTTTAAATGTTTCAGGTTCTCATCTGGTTCTCTGTTTACTAATAAAACCCAGATTTGTCAAATTTCTTTACTAATTTTCAATACATCATCATATTGGGTATTTAAAGAGAGATTTTGAGATCTTGCATATATGTGAGAGAGGATGTACCAAGGGACCATTAGTGTCATACAAAATGGCAAGTTAGCCTGTTTGTAGTTCATCATTTAAATCATTCAGTTTGATTATAAAATAAACTGATAGAATTAACTTTTGCCCATACCTTACAAGAAAATCATGATCAGTCACACAAACAGACTCATAAACTGACTGTAATATTTGAAAGGTCCAGTTTACAGCAGGTATCCCAAGACCTATCTTTGCTTTATCATCTTGGAAGATGATAACTAATATATCAGTAAAGACAGTTGCAAATTGCCTTGCATATTTAACAAATGCAAGACAATAATAACTATCAGCATGATTGCATATCTCTGTTTGACTACTGCGATCTATGCTGAATGATGATGAACACTTACAGCAATAGAATTGGATTGGCATGACAACAGATAATTTTTTAATATTATTCATGTTATATAGACATTATATTTCTTCTCAAGGTTTTTACGCAAATTTTTGATGACCTGAACTTTCACCACTTCTATTTTTCGTTTCTCATCAGTTGAACTAAACTCAACTAAATAATAAATACGGTTGTATAATTCTAAATATTTGAAAAAAAAGGATAGATGATTGGGTTTATCATATCATATAACCTTCTGATTTTTAGCAAGTATTTTCTGTTTTTTTTTCTTTACAATTTTAAACATATTTTTACATTCCTTTTTAATCTAATAATCCTTTTCCTATTTGATTTAATTTGAGCTCAAAGGTTTACTATTTTCTCATACATTATTATACGAGTCGATTACGAAATCTACTGACTGAAAAATAGACTTTAACATATATAGCAAGGTTTTAGGTATCTGAAGGATAATGATTTAACTTAATAACTTTAAGAACTTGTTGGCATTAATAAAACTATTGAATTAACAATATATCAATTTATAAGTACAGGGAATGTTAAGGATATATAAATATAAATTGGAAATATGTATGAATACTTCAAATACGATGGAAAAACAATGATAGATTGGGTTTTAGGTCACGAGTTTAACAGATCAATATTATAGAAATAAAGTTTAGTTTATTAATAAAATATAAGTGGATCAATACAATTCAATAAACTAAATAAGCTCTTGTTGACGAACTTATCAATTCATGAATTTCACAATAAATTCTCTAATTCAAATCAGTCTTTCACTATTTCTGTCTATAACTGTCTGTCCTTCACTATAACAATTTCCTACCCTATTTATATAAAATATTTGATCTACTTTTATTACTAATTTAAGATATAGTAAAACTATTAAAACTAAAGAAACATTATAAACTTCATTAACTTAGTTAACTACATTAACTAATTTAACAAAATAAACATAAGAAACTAATTAAACTTAATCAACTATGTTAACTTAGTTAACAACGTTATTATCATTTCCGAGGTTTCGGTCGTTTTGATCGTCGGGCTACGGCTTAAGAAATTACGGCTTCCTTTAGTAATGATCTGCAGAATTATAATAGCAATCATTCTTTTCAAATTATCTTCGCTTCTATTGGTCCAATAACCTTGTATTTATATTCGTTGGAATGCTCTCGATGAGACGGTTCTAATGATTATATTTCCATCGAAATGTAATCATTAAGTCGAAAGTTATTTCATTTAACAACATATTATGACATAGTTGAAAATTGGTTGTGATTTTATATATTTGTTCAGATTCAATAAGTTTTTTTTAGCTACTGTTATTTTACTTGCTGCCTTTTATTGAGCTGTTGCATTAATAGGGATTTCTGGTATAAGTTCTACTGAACGAATAGTAGGAAGGGAAGGAGTTAGTTTTTCTTTAGGCATAGGAGAATATCTTGATCTCATCGTTTGTATATCATATAAATTAAATTGAATGATCAAGTATTTTCTGATTATATCATTGATTTCTGCTACACCTTTACTTTTAATTTATCCATTCTTGTAATGCTTTAAAGCAAATATCAGTGTGATCCAGAATACCATTTTCTGTTTTTACCATAAGATTATATATATAAACATTAGAAAACTCCTGATATTTATTTGTTGACGAGTTATATATTAACTTTTTATTAAACTTAGGACTAAATAAAAAGGTTTATCGACTCATACTTAATATTTGAAATAAAAGATTAATGTTTTTGTGTAAAAAGTTTTTTTAGATATGAAATAGAAAGCTGAATACAATGCGTAAAAATTCTGCAGCTAGTCATTTTTAAAGAAATATGTAAAATAGGATTTGATTTAAATTATAATATTATTAAGTAGATCTTAAAACTAATTAGCTTTAATTCAAATTTAATTAAGCTAATTCGAGTAAAAATTGCGAAATAAAGTCTTTCATAACATCTCGCAACATCTTGTAGTATATGGCTGATCAAAGCTTTTTTTATGTATTTAAAGAAACTAATACTTCAAATTTTATAAAAATAAGTTGCTTGAATGTTTTTAATATTTTATTTGAAATAAAAAAGATTAAATTTAAAAAATTTTACAAATTGAAACTTTTTTTTATCATTTATGTTTCTTGATTTACTTTTAACTTATGAATCTAAAAATGTAAATGATCAGTAGTACATGATCATCTTACCTAGGAATGAAGGGGTAGGTACTTATATTAAAATTATATTAGCTAATATATGTCAGCACCCTTATAAGTTTGTAATATATAGTTTTTCTCAAAATTGAATTAAATCAAATATTAAAGCAATTTAAATTTAATTTGATTTTTCAAATCAAATCAAATATTTGATAAATCAAATCAAATTGAATTTAATTAAATCTTTGATCAAATATTTGATAAAAAATTTTTCAATTCATATAATTTAATATTAAAATAAAGTATTTTTAAAGTTAATAAAAATAATTATTAGCAAAATATACTAAAAAAATTTAAAGATAGTTTTTACTAAGTAAGTTTAATAATAAATGTGTACATAACTTCAAAAGTGATTTTTTTACTAAAAAAAACTTAGTAAAAATATTCTGTAACTTTAGTTTTACTATAAAAAACTTAATAATAACTACCTTGATTGTTTTAAACTATTTTATAAATAAAAATATCTATAAAACTATAAAAGCATTTTTATAAGATATAGTTAACCACTTATATATTTACCTCTTATATAACATATTCTTTTTTTAGTTATATTATAATTCATCTCCAATTTGTTAAATAAGAAAATACTCTTTTATAATCATAAGAATCTATAAAAATATAATTACATCAATATAAGAAAATCACCTCTTATATAATTATATCAAATTATATTTCTTTATATAATCACAGTAAATTATAATAAATATTGATTTTATTATATAAACAATATATAAAATATTTAAAAAAAGTGTGAAATATCATTTAATACTATTCTGTTTCTTATGAAATAACTACTAGGGAAATGGCTTGCTATTGTTAAGTCCAGAGTTAGAGTCTTAACCAATAAAGAATGATAAATTGTGTATCACGTGATTATTTTAAATTTTTAATTTGATCAAAAAATAAATCAATACATATTGCAAAAATAATTACGGTTTAGTGGTATAATTTATTTTGAGTTTAGCAATATAGTTTAGCTGTATAGTTTATTGTTTTGTTTATTTGAGTTTAGTATAAAATGTAAATAAAAAACATGCTATTTTTACTAATTTAGAATTTGTACTGATTGACTCAATTATTAAGCAGGGGAAATGTGAACCTTTGTGTTAAATAGCGCATAGAATTATATAATCCTTTGCTATGCTTCAGACTAAAGATGGTCCCATAATTATTTTTAAAATTTTTAACTAGTTGCAACTTAAGTTGTAACACTTTGAGTTGCAACATTTTATGAATTTTTATATTAAAATAAATTTACAAGGAGTTGCAATCAAGTTGCAACTTTTTAATTATGATACCCAAATTCTTAAAACTAGATGAATCAAATGTGCTAATATACATTAATATTCAATCAATCTTTCACAAAATTTTTACAATTAAACTTTGAATCAGATTCTTTAAATAGTATTATTGAATTATAGTTCTAACTAATAATTTAATTATAATTATTTTGAGATTAAATTATTTGAAATCAATGAATATTAGCTCATTAGATTCTTTTAATTACACAAATTTGAATAATAATTATTTCATAAGAAATAAAGAAATATTGACTTTTTTTTTTAAATTTTTTTATATAATAAATTATGTGATATAATGATATTGATTTTGACTATTTCAATTATGATTAATTTTTAATTTATACTAATAGATAATATATTAGTGATACCTGACAAAATTACCTTTCTTAATATGATGAAATTGACAAATTGAAATGACGAAACTAGTTTTTTATTAATGACGAAATTATTTAACTTAATTGCCGAAATTATATTTAACTTGATCTAAATTCCTTGAATTAAAATACATTAAAAAATATTAAAAAGACGAAACTTTTGACGAAATTACAATTTTTCAAAAAAGAGTTTAGTCAGGTATTACTATAATATATACTTAATTTCTTTGAAATTTTTAACAAAATTTTAAAATTTTATAAAACTAATTAATACAAATTTTTATATTTAATTATGCTAACCAAAAATTTTTATATATTAGTGACTAAAGTAAAGATGAGCACCATAATTAAGAAGTTGTAACTCAGTATGTTGCAACTTGAGTTGCAACTTCTTGTAAATTTATTTTAATATAAAAATTCATAAATAGTTGCAACTTAAAGTGTTGCAACTTAAGTTGCAACTAGTTAAAAATTTTAAAAATAATTATGGGAACCATCTTTAGACTAAAGTAATAAATTCTTTAGTATAAGTATATCTTTATATAGTCATATACCATTTAATAGTTTTGAATAGTATGATTATAAAAAAGATTAACTGTATTTTTAATAAAAAATGATTATATTTTATAAAATATTTTTTAATAAAAATACCTTTTAACTTCAGTAACATCAGTGACATTTTTTATTAAAAAAATTGCTTATATATTAGGAGAAGACAAAAGTATTACACAGTTTTGATTTAGATATTTTAGTTAATTTATCATATGTAACTAAGTCATATTTTTTTAGTAATATATTGATTATCGAATAAATAAATGAAATATTTTTATTATAGTTTGAATTAATATGTTGCAATTCGTAAAATAAAATTTGAAAATACTTCTAAAATTCGATTTAACGCAAGTGATAATATAATTAAAAGACTTATCTTTTAGAAAAAAAGAGCATTATTATAGCAAAAAATTTGGTTTAATAACTCAGAAATCATAAATATTATAGGATATCATTATACAATAGTTATTTAGTTTCTTTTGCAAGAGAAATATCTAAAAAACTAAATATTGAATCTGATATCAAAACTTAGTATATGCAATAAATTGAAAAGTAATGTATTTTTAAATTTTCGATTTTACATCTTGCAATGCTTTAATTTTAACAATTATTTAAATATTTTATTAAGCATAAGCCAGCTAATATGTTACTAAAACAATATGGCTCAATTACATATGATAAATTAACTAAAATATCTAAATCAAAACCATGCAATACTTTTGTCTTACCCTGATAGCTTAATAGATTTTTTACTAAAAAAATCATAATAAAATATATTTGAAATTATATAGGCATTTTTATAAAATATTTTTTAGTAAAAATCATTCTTAAAGCTATAAAAGTATTTTTTTATAATAGTTTTCTTAATAAAAAATATCTTCAAAATTATAGAAGTATTTTTATTAATTTTTATTACATGATTTGAATTTGATTAAACAAAATTAAATATAAATTTGAATTTAATTTAATTTTTAAATTAAATATTTAAATATTAAATCAAATTGCAGAATCCTAGTAATATATATAATTTTAATAATAAAACTGACCTATATATTTTTTTAGTAAAGTTATAATATTAATATTTATATAGTATTATGATAACAAATTTTTTCAAGTTGATATTTAATTAATTTAATAAATTATAACTATATAATTTTTATATCATATTTATAATATATTTATTACTTAAATGAGTATTTTATTTATTATTTTGATTTAATATATTACAGATTATAAAAATCAGTTTTGAATAATTTTATTATTTAATTTTAAATATAATGGATTTTGCTAAAGAATTAAAAGAAAGCTAAAAATTAATGCATTATAATATAAGGTTATAAAAACTATAGAAAATTAATGATAATAATTACAAATAATTTATCCTTTCAATAGTTTTTCTTTTAAATTTAAAAAATTTTTACTTATTATTTAAAGTTAATTTTAAATATTTTACAAATTATTTATCAAATAAATAATATTTTTTATAATAAATTTATAATATTTTAAGTAAAATCAAAAAAAAATTTACATTAATTAATAACTTTTTGAATTAATTTAAGATCAAAGTTTAATAAAAATATTTTCTTTATAAAAGTTAAAATTTATAATTTTTATTTATTTTTTATATTATTAAAAAAGTTTTAAAATATTTATTTATAAAAATCATAAATTTAAAGTTAAAAATTTTGCATATTTAATTAAAAATGAAATTTATTTAAAAATAATAGATTTATAATAAATTTTATAATTATAATTAAAAAAAATGGAAGTTTCTATATAGAATTTTGGATTGAAAATCATAACTAAATTTAAACATAAATCATTATCATTTAATGGATAGTTTATAATTCAGAAGAATCTTCTAAAAAATTATCAGATTGATTATATTTAATATAATCAAAACAGTAAGTCTAGTAAAAATTACTAATATATTTTTTTATTAAAAATAATAAATTAATATATATATAAATAATTTATCATATATTTTTTTAGAAAAAAATAATTTAGACTAAAGATAAAGAAGTTGCAATTAGTAAGTTGTAACTTTTTTAAAATTTATTTAATATAAAAATTATTAAATAATTATAAATTAAAGAGTTGCAATTCAAATTAAAATTTTAAAATTAATTATAATTCCATTTTTAATTTTAAAAGATAAAATCTGAATGAAAAAAAAATCAAAAAAAAATTTTATGAAGATTACATTATATAAATAATAAAATATTTTTTAAAAAATAATTTAAACATATTTTTCTTTTTAAAATTAGGTTTCATTATTTTATTTAAAGATTCATTAATTGAAAATATATGAAGATGTATTTTCTATTTATATAATATTCATACTCAAAACATTTTTTTGAAAAATCAAAAAAAATCAAATTTTCAAGAAAATAATATATTAATTTATACTTCAAAAATTATAAAAGGATTTTTGCATTCTAAAATATAGAGATGCTTTCTTGGTTTGCTTAAAATTTTATTTTAATCTAATTAAGAACTTATAAATTACAATTGAGGTAGAAATTTAAATTTACAATTTTCAGTTTTTAAAATATTTGTGAATTTGAAAAGATGTTAAAAGAGGTTTTAGGTTACATAAATTTAGATTTTTGGTTTATATTACATGAAAATTTTAAGTCAACCTAAGAATTTGGGTTTTATTTTTATTAATAAAATATTATTATTATAAAAATCATATCACATGATTGATAAACTGAATACCTAATCTTTTTTTTAATATGAGTTTATCATTTTATCATTTTAAAATCAAAAATTTCTATCATAAATGCATGTACTAATAAGTCATAATTTTAAAGTTTTTAAAATAATAGGAAGGTTTACCTGTTGAAAAAGAAACAAAAATAAAAGAATTTTTTGAAGTTTCATATTTATCACCTGATTTGTGATATGCAGATTTTGTAGTAAAATTTAGTATATCAAAAGTATTAATTGAAAAAATGATTCAGCTCAATGCATTGCTTGGGAAGTTGCATATCAATATGATACCAATTACTTTTCATATTTGAAAACTGTAATATAGAAAAAGAGAAAAAGCAAAGAAAAGAATTTGTAAAATCAGAAGCAGAGAATAATAAAAGATTTTTAACCTATAAATATTTGCGCTAATAAAATTATACTTCAAAGTCACGTGATAAAATTTATACATATAAAAAATTTTTTGATTGAAATTACTTAAAATAAAATCGACTGTAGTCTTAATAAAAAATTTTTTTATTTATGAAAATAAAACCGTATAATACTTTTGTCATTCTTCTTAATATAGATTCTTGAATTCATTTATTAATTGATTGATTAACGTTTTGTCCTCTCATAGGATTCTGAATCTTTGATTTAATTTGATCAAATTCAAATAAAATAAAAGGTATTTTCTACTTTATATATCTGTCTTGGGATTTCTTGTTATTTAAATGCTTCACTGCATTTTTTTAAAAAAATATATTTGCTATAAAATAAAAATTTTAACTTTGGTTAAAGTCTCATAACCTTATTTTTCTAGCTCATATCCCATCTATATTACAAACAAATTAATTATTATTTTCAGTTATTAACAACATTTTATTTTATTATTATTAATAAATCCAGTGAAATAAATTCTTTGCTTGAGACAGGATTTAATATAATTTCAAATTTTCTTTCATAAAATACATTATTTAATGAAAGATTTTTCTTAATTCTCATACACTGATTAATCGCGAATTCAATAAATTCACATGTCACAGTAACTATATTTAGTCAAAAATAATGTATGAACTTTATGACCAAAAAAAATTAGGTTCGATTGAAAGTATCAACCAATTGAAAGCGGTAAAATTAAACGACTTTTATTTGATATGTATCAAACTATTACTCGCAGAAAAGAAAGGGGACAGAGAAAGCGCCCAAAGAACGCGAGGTTGATAGCTTTGATCAAATAAGGATACACATGCTGCACCTTTTAATTTGTTATTGTCATTCTACCACTGTCAAGGATCTAACAAAAATTAAATAAAATACTTGCACGATTTACAAATTATTTAACATATTTTTTTGCATCACTTACAGACTTGTTGTAATGATAATATTATTATCTTCGCATGATTATCAAACGTTGCAAAATCATATTTAAACTTTTAAAACATCAAACAGAATTATTTGCATGGGTGATAACTCTAATTAAAACGTTTTAAATTATGTCATAAAACTATTTGCATATTTGTTTATAAATATTTACTTCTGTAACTGGCTAGAATTAAAAAAAAAAAAAATCACGAAATTTCTAAATGATTGATAACAATACTTGGATATCCATATTGTTTTCAAAAAACGTTTACATGTGAATGAAAAAAAAATGATTTCTTTGTCATAGGATGGGTTTTTTAATCACCGCAGTCATTTACAGGCGCAGAAAATATATACACTTTGAACGTATAGCATCGGTGCACGGAAAATTGAATTTGAAATTTATTTATTTTTTTGAAACCAAATTCCGCACCCTATACATATTTATCGTATTACAATTTCCCATAGAATAGAAAATGTATACTTTTAAACAACTACATAAAATTATTTTTTTTTCTTTTCGTATTAACAAATATAAAAAGAGGAATAAAAAAATAAAATAAACGTATTTTAAAATAAAAGCTTAACATAATAATTGTTGGACAGTCATCGCGCTCCTTGAAGGCGTACTTTCTTCATGCTCATCTTCATCTTCAATAGTTTCTTTCAAGTTGGGAGAAGTTTGTACTTCAACACGTCGAGACACGGGTATTCTTTTATCTTCTATATCATCATCATTGTCGGAATCGGGATTGGTAGTTGTGGAGTGTGATATGGATAATAATAATAAAGCATTTGCTCCTTCATGATTGACGCTTCCTTCCTCCCTATTTTTAGAGTTATCACTTTTACTAACATTACTAGAACCATCCTTGTTCTTTAAATTATCGGTAGCTTCAATACTTTTGGGAATAGGAATTTCATAACGATCAAATTTTGATCTTTTGGTGGTTCGTCCTTCCGAGTTTCTTCCATTATTTCCCTCACGTTTTCTTGATTCCACAACACAACCTTGTAAATATTGAATATATTCAATAGCACTTTGAAGAATGCTTAATTTATGTAAATGATCCTGATCGGCACAACTCGGAATCAATTCTTTTAATTGCATGATTTTATCATTGATTTTTTCCCGACGACGTCTTTCTATAGCAGAATGTGATACTTTACGTGCCAATTCACGTTGATCCGCGGTGGTGAGAGGTTTTTCCCCATTTCCAGCTGCTGCGTCACCAATAGCAATACGATGTTGATGATGTTGATAAGGGTGAATTACGGAAGTATGATGATGCATGACACTATTGGCATTAGAAGGGGTCATTGGTACTGAAAACACTGATGTGGTAGGTCCTTGTTGTTTTGGAATAGAAGACATCATGGGCGGAAGATTGAGTGGCGGAGTTAAATATTCCACATTGTTCCTCGGATTGGAGAACGGTGAGACCGGTGGGGTACCAAAAGGTGGTGGTAAGGAAAGACCTGGTTGAATATTTGGATTTACTTGAGGTGAACTATGTGGTGACGGAATCATTACTGGTGGTGCTGGAATAATAGTTCTATACCCCGTTATTGTATTATTATTATTACAATTATTATTAAAATTGTTGTTATTCATTTTTTTTTTTTTGTTATTATTATTTATGATGTTCTCTTGAAAAAAACTGAGATAAAAAAAAAATTTTGAAAATTAAAAATTGTTCTAATTTGTCATTATTTATTTCATTTTTTTTTTCCTCCCTTAATTTAAAAAAAGTAAATGCAAAAATGACCTGATGGTATTGGTAGATTTACTTTTGGGTGTGTTAGATTTACACTTAATAATTGGTTAATGTAAAATATCCACGTGTAAATATTTAATAAATGTATTGGTCGATGCATGAATTTCAAATCAACAAGAGGATCTGCATTAACCATCGTTTTTGGAAATCGTGTGGTTAACATGTGAGTTGAGTAATTATTCCAATTGGCCACCTTTTCATGTGGTGTAACCATCACCTGACTTTCCTTTTTTTATTGTCGCCTTTCTCCGCCTTCCATCCAAAAACATTTATTCAGCCCTAAATTCCATTTGTTAATACAACGTTTTAAATGTTAATAGTCACGACGTAATTTGTAAGACAATATTTTTATTTAAATCGAGATAAATTATAAATTGAACAATGTGATACATGTAAATATGAAATGCAAAATTAGTAAAAAATTAGCAAATTTTTTTTTTTTTGGTTAAAGCATCTTGGCAATTACAAATTCATAATTATTTTGAACGACCATCGATCTTTCCCCCTTTATAAATGTATGACTTTTATCTTATCTATTGATAACACATCGTTAGATCGTCATTTAATCATAAAAATTCAACAGTAGAAAGTACTTTAGAAGCCTTGCACTATAAAAAAAAAACCTTATTTAACCAGTTCTATAAATTTTCACGAGAGAAAATCATTCATTTTCTTAATGGGAAATATTGGTGGGAAAATGTATAATATTATATATTCGGAATGTTAAAAAAGAACATAGGTTTCTTCATTCGGTTCAGCTTTTGACAGGAATGTCGGTGAATTAATGAATGGTTGCTTTTCACTTTCTAGTTTAGCTATTCGCTTGTGTGATAACGTTTTCTGGTCGAAACAGCAAAAAATTATAGAACTCAAGAAAACGTAACATTTCGCTTTGATAACCGCGAATAAAAAATAAAGGGAACTTTGTTTCCGAAAAAGGAAATTATACCATAAATAATTTGTTGAAAACGAAAAAATTAAAAACATTTGATGTTCTTCAAATGCACGTGATCTTTGAAAAATGCTTTATATCACGTGGTGTTATCTCTTTAAAATGTTATTGATGTCACTTTTTATCAGTAATTATTTTTTCTTTATTTTAGTCTTAAAGTTCTTTTAAAATATTATTAAGGTTTCTTACATATTAATATTTTATCTCAGAAATTATTTTTGCTACTCTATATTACTTTTATGATTTTATATTAACTTGCTCTTTTATATTGATTTAAAAGGTTATATACAAATTCACTATAATTAAATTTTTTTAAATATTTGGGGCATACTGCAACAAAACCATATAAAGTAAACATTGGTGTTACCAATAATTTTAGGAATCAATATGTTTAATATCACAATTGTATTATCACTATAATGTGATCATGATATTTTTTTTCACTTCTTATATAAATAGGATTAGTTATCTTTGCATAAAAATAGTTAATATGAAGCTAATTTACATTAGGTCTATCATAGAACCTAAGAATTATAGAATAATACTCAAACATTAGAAACTTATCTAAGAAAAGAAAAATTACTTATGAAATTTACAATAAAGAAAAAAAAATAACAAACTTTAAGAAAAGAAAACAGAATAAAGATATACTATTATCTAACAAAAAGCAGAAATCCTTAAAAGAAAATTAATTTTATTATTACAATTGATTTATTTTTTTACTGATTATTATTATAAAGAAAATTCTCTTTATACAAATGTAATTAATGATCATTATATTGTATCACTTATTATTATTAATTCGTGATTTAGAATATTAATCATATATGCAAGTAATAATTAAAGTGGTGATAATTAATATATTTAAATAAATATACTTGTTTTAATCTTAACAATATTATTAAGAAATTGTAATAAGCTGCTTAAAAAAATGTCTAAAAAGTGGAAACCTTTGGTAATATTGATTGTTACTGACATAATTGTTTTTGACTTGCATTTTGAACCTTTTTAAGAAACTGATGACATGTTAGAACCTTATAAGAGAATAAAACAAAAACTAAACAATACTACTTACTTCTTTCATTTTGGAATAAAAATACAAGTTAAGCTGAAAAACAGGCCTTTTATTATTTAAATTGTTTAAAGAAATAAATATAACAATTTATTACAAGAATTTTTATGTGAATCTTTATTAGAGTTTAATGAAGAAGTTGAAAATGATTCTATAAATGCTATATTAAAATAATACAAAAAAATATTTTAAACTGAAACATATTTTTCTAGAGCATTGATAATGGGTATGAAAAACAATAAAGTTTTAAATAAGCTTATGTCAGATTTACTCTTTTAACCTTTTACAATAAATATATAAAAATCAAAAAAAAATCAATATAATGATATATTTAATTGATATGTTAGCAAAATAGAAAGCTGAATGTGAATTTACTTCATCATTTATCTATTTCAAATCTAAAGAACATGTTTATTTTTTTAAACTGTCAATGAAAATGGATATTCCATTCATATTTATAAAAAAAACTAATTGTTTGAAAATTTTCATGAGTTAGATTCTAATAGTATATGAAAAAAATAGGTATATTAAAAGAATGATCAGGAGTAACTTTATTTGACTTAGATCATTCTAATATAAAAAAAAACTAAAATAAATAAAAAAGTTATTATGTTTTTATAATAAGTAGTACAATTATTTAAAAATGAAGCAAATATTTAAACATCATCTACAAAAAAGAACATACAGCCAAGTTAATTGGTATTCATTGTTTCAGGAATAAAAGAAAAATAATTGTAAAATTATTGAATTATATAGTTAGTTAGCTTTATTATATCCAGATGGTTATATATTTTCTAAAAAGAAATTTGAGTATAACATTCAATATTATGTACTATTAGATGTGTTAAAATAACATCATTTGATAAGAAAGAATCAGAGGTAGGTTATTATTTGTTAATTGAATTTATTGTTAGATTGCTTATGATGATGAATATAATGATAGATATAATAATAAATATAATAAGGAACGTGATAATAGATGTGATGATAAAATGGTAATAGATGTGATGAAATATGTAGTAATAGATATAGTGATAGACATGATAATAGTGGTATATAATCTAGTAGTATAATTTTGTAATGAGAAATTTTATTATAAATAAATAATAAATTGTCTTACCAAATTTAATAGTATGAATTTTAGATTTGATTATCTGATCCTGTATCAAATAAAATAATAATCAATATGTTTTATTAAAATGGTTTTTTACAGATAATACTTAAGCAAATATTCAATACTACAGAAGTATTCTGCAAACATTTTAAATATAGCCTGAGTTTGAATAAATGTTATATTAATGAAAAACAAAGAATATTTTAGATAAGTTTTCTTATAAAGAGTTACAAATCAGATTTTATGTAAATATTTTATATTACCTATAAATAATTTTTTTTTAGCTAATTCATTATCTTTTATAAGCTTTTTCATATTTAATTTACAATACAAGAATACATAGCTGCATATTTAATTATGAATATTTAGTTATATCTAAAGCACTATTGTGAAAAAAATTATATTTCAAAAGTATAAAAATTAATTTAAATAGTTTATGAGTAGTAAATAAAATGTAAATTTAAGCTTTTATAAAGTTAATACCAAAACAAGATTGCCACTAAATATATTAGCAATCAAAAAGAAGCTCTTTAAAAAAAATTTTATAAATTGTATTCTGAAGAAATAAGAAAATCAGCATTTTTAAAAAAATTGTGAGATAGATCATTTATATACCAAGAAAATTAGGAGAACTCTGTAGTATTTGTAGTACTTATGAATATGACATGTTTAAGGATTTAGCAAATTTAATTATACAAAATATTGAAGATCAGGAGCTTTAGGTAAGTATAATGATTTCAATTTTTATTTTTATAAATATTTAAACTAATATCAAAATTGTATAAATTAGACATATAAGCTTAAGAATATTAAAATATCTAAACAATTTCTTAAATGTGATTATCTAAAACACCTATATGTGACTTATAATAAAATAATATCACATGATCCTTATATCAATTATTACCTACCATTTGCATTTAGTAATAGTAGTGAAGAATATATATTAGAATGTGATAAATGTAACAAAATTTCAATTTATTTGAGGAATTGCAATTATTATTTGAAGATAAATAACAAGAAGTATTGAAAGAACTTTAGGAAATACAAGAATACTACTGTTATACCAGTTTTTTAAATTGCTTAACTTAAATAAGCAATATATGTACGAGTGTAGGAGGTTTCTTTCATAAAAAAGATAAGAAATATAATTAAAGGTTTATAAGTGTAATAGAAATATAATAAATGCATGTAAGATAAATGATTAATAAACAAAATTATAGTACTGCCTCTATCAGCACGTTTGTACTAAACAGTTTATTATTAAAGGATTTATGACTACTAAAACAAACTTAAAAAAACTTATAAAAACCTATCACTACTTAATCCTAAATTGCTCCTATTTATTTAAAAACTATTCTATATATTATTATAACAATTTAAATAAAGAAAATACAGAAAAATAAGATAATAAATAAATTAAATATAATAAAATAAATAAAATAAAATAAATAAACTATGATGTCATTGGATCTATTTTGTAAATTAATTTTACTACTTTTTTTTATTTTTTTTTATTAAGGTTTATCGACAATGACCGAGTACCCATAGCACTAGACCAAGCATTTATTTAGCAAGATACTTATACAGGTGAAGTGCAGTGCCTATTCAATCTTAGGTATGTCCCTATTTTTCAAGTTATCCACCATATTGAAAACCCCTTTGATGTGCTCATCTAAGCATAACATCCTAACTGGGCAACTCAAACCGCATGTTATGATCTGTATTAGGTACTTAGCATCAAAGGTACTGTTAAATTTGAATAGAAAGTTCATCTCAGCTATAGTGAACATCATCACTATTCTTACTAATGATCTAGTGAACTATAACTAAGATCTAATTGCTTGGTTTAGCTTTATCACAACTATATAGAGAGCCACAGGGTTCATGGGATAATATCACAAGTTTGTCCAAATGGTGATCTACAGTTGTACATATAGACTATATCAATCAGGTAACTTTAATACCCATAACTATATATGAAGTCGAAATAAAAACCCAAAAAGTCGAAATAATTCGACTTAGGAGGTCAAAATCGAAATGAAAAGTTGAAATGATCGAAATTACATCATATCATATGATTTTTATATTTAAAAAAACAAAAAATAAAAGATGTATGATCTCGGTCAATATCATTCTGATTTGTTTGTAACAACTACTATTCGATTCCTCAATGACTAGACGAATCCAATGAGCTAATATTCATTGATTTTGGATCATCCCATCTTGAGATATTTGCGATCGTATTTCGAAATCCAGACTCCTTTATTTAAAGTAGAATTTATTGATTTATAATTTTGGCTGATAATACAATTGCGAGTATCTCGTGATTGGATAATCCAAAATCAATGAATGTTAGCTCATTGGATTCATCTAGTCATTGAGGAATCGAATGATAGTGGTTACAAACGAATCAGAGCGATATTGACTGGGATCATACATCTTTTGTTTTTTATTTTTTTAAATATAAAAAATCATGTGATATGACATCATTTTGACTATTTCGTGACTTTAGCCTCCAATAATCGAAATGATTTCGTCCGAAAAAAAAAAACTCTCTCTCCCTCATTGGATTTTATCCAAGAATTTTTACTTTAAAAAAGTGCCTGTTCAAAGGCGACCGCAGCTTAGCTTGCGAACAAAATAAAAAACCCCTCATTTCAAAAATTTTCCTCTTTTTGTTTTCCCAACCCCTATCCACATAGAAATTGCCATTGAAGTCTAAACTGTGTTGTTTTTTGTTAAAATATTTTTTCTTCACCTCTCTTCGGTATATTTTTTCTCATTTTTTCATTTTCAAAAATAATTGCCTACAAAAATGAGCATCAAGGGGTATTTCTATTCCTTCATAAATGGCAACACTCTTTTTTTTGCAGATCTCTGACATTGAAGACTGCAGAATCCCATGCAGTATTTTCTGGACTTGATCAATTGTGTGATTTAGGCCTCATTCTGTGCTGAGGGTCAGCTATAATCTGAATTGACAGACATCTTAGCATTAGAAGCGATAGTCTGAAGAGCCTTTATTAGAACTTAGTGATATAGGCGTACCTGTGCTAGGTGGTCGCTGTAATTCGGAATTGACTGGACAACTTAGCTAAGAACTTAGTAAAGTCCCCTTATATTGCTTCTTTTTGTAAATTCTTTAGTGTAGATGGTCAGATTTCATAGTTACTTCTTCGGAAAATATGTTACCATTAGTTAAAGTGTTACATTTTTGTTTTGTTTTTCGGGAATTTACTTTAGAAAGGAGATAACGAAGTAGTATTGACCATGGTTTATTTCCATCCTCAGTTGAAGATAGTAGTCATTATGCATGTGTATAGTGGGTCTGTTGAAGGGGAGTGGCGATGCTCGGTCGACTCAAACAGATTTGCAATATAGTTATAGGGGTAGTTAGTCATTTGTTTGTTAGTTTTTGATTTTACTATTATTGCATTTTTGTATAAATTAATAAAATGTACTGACAGTATCGCATCGTTAAAACATAAAAAAAAATGATTTCGACTATTTCGACTATTTCAGATATCCGAAATGATCCATTTCGACTTCATGTACACCCATAACGTCAAATAACTCAGGAACCGAACCTGACATCTAATCCTAGTGATAGCTCAATTAGATAATGCTGCAGGCGTGTAATGCAGTTTATTTTTACCACTGATTTAATTTACTAAGTTCTGATTAATCACTTCCTTAATTTATATACAACCTTATGATCATATACAGAAATAAAGGTCCTGCCAGGTAAGATGTAAGACTGTATCCATTACAGACCAATCAGCAAAGGCTAAGTTTCTGTCGATCTAAAGCTTTATTTGTATTTACTTGTTCTAACACTATGTAGTATTTAGGCATGATCAATGTTGATCGAATCAGATTTGTACGCATGTTAATACATACGCACATCATATTCAGTACATATGAAATTCTTATAAAAATTATCTAGTTTTATGTATTAGCTAATACCTAAACTAATGGCTTATCGCTGTATAGTAAATTAATTTTACTACTTTTTTTTTTAAGGTGTTATGACGCTGAATAAGGATCCTATTGCACTTAAACCTAGTCAACAAGTTGACACTAGGCACCATTAATGGTAAAGTGCAGGATCTAATCAATCTCAGGTATTTTCCTATTTTTCAAGTTATCCACCATGTCGTGCGTATCCCCCTCAATGTTCTCATCTAAGTATGACATCCTAACTGAGCAACTCAAACCACATGTTGGATCCATATTAGATACTTAGCATCAAAGGTACTGTCAAATTTGGATAGAGAGATCATCTCAGTTATAGTAAATGTCATCACTAAATTTACCAACGGTTTAGTGAACTATAACCAAGATCCAATTACTTGGTTTGGTTTATCACTACTATATAGAGAGCCACAGGGTTCATGGGATAATACTACAAGATTTACTCAAACGGTGATTTCCAGTTGTGCATATAGATCATATCAACCAGGTGACTTTGATACTTATAACGTCAAACAACTCAGAAATTGAACCTGACCTCTAACCCTAATGACAGCTTAATTAAACAGTGCTGCAGGTGTACAATGCAGTTTATTATCACCATTGATCTAATCTACTAAGTTCTGGTCAATCATTTCCTTAATTTATATACAATCTTATGATCATATATGGAAATAAGGGCCCCTGCTAAGTGAGACGTAAGACTCGATCCAAGGCTTCATTTGCATCTACTTGTTCTAACATTGTGCAGTATTTAAGCATGGTCAATGTTGATCAATGGATCAATCAACCTGATTTGTACACATGTTAGTACATACACCTATCGTATTCAGTACATATGAAATTCTTATAAAAACCATTTAGTTTTATATATCAGCTGATACCTGAACTGATGACCTATTGCTGTGTAATGAAACTTTAGCTTAATAGGAGACTCACGGTTTAACCACTAAGCCAGGGATGCTGGTCTCTTAAATTAATTTTACTACTTTTTTTTTTTTTTTTAAAAGTGCAATAACGCCGACTGAGAAACCCATTGCACTTAAACCTAGTCAACAAGTTGACAATAGGCACCATTAATTGTAAAGTGCGGGACTTAATCAATCTCAGGTATTTTCCTATTTTTCAAATTATCCACTATGTCGTGCGCATCCCCTTTGATGTTCTCATCTAAGTATGATATCCTAACTAGGCAACTCAAACCGCATGTTAGATCCGTATTAGATACTTAGCATTAAAGATACTATCAAATTTGGATAGAGGGATCATCTCAGTCATAGTGAACGTCATCACTAAATTTACCAATGGTCTAGTGAACTATAATCAAGATCCAATTACTTGTTTTGGCTTTATCACTACTATATAAAGAGCCGCAGGGTTCATGGGATAGTATAACAAGATTTGCCCAAACGGTGATCTCCAGTTGTGCATATAGACCATATCAACCAGATGACTTTGATACCTATAATGTCAAATAACTCAGTTGCGGGTGTGTAATGCAGTTTATTATCACCGTTGATCTAATCTACTAAGTTCTGGTCAATTACTTCCTTAATTTATATATAATCTTGTGATCATATATGGAAATAAGGGCCCCTGCCAAGTGAGACGTAAGACTGTATCTATTACAGACCAATTAGCAAAGGCTAAGTTTCTGTCGATCTAAGGCTTCATTTGCATCTACTTGTTCTAACTTAAATTAATTTTACTACTTTTTTTTTTTTTTATCTTAAAGACGCGGTGAAGCATTTATTTATTTAAAATTCAAAATTCGATTAAAAAAAGAAAATTCCCAAGACAGGTACAAAAGTAGAAAAATAAAGTAAATGTTGCTTAGCCTTCTTCGAAAGGTTTAACCAACTCCGACCAAACCAACCAGTTGTCCCGTCATGTTCCTAAACAACTACTATGAGAAGAAAAGTCACTACA
>CAMKVN010001129.1:0-20625 GCA_946474995.1 Funneliformis geosporum | reverse complement strand
AAAAACTAAGTAACGGGAACCATTAAATCATCTTAAGCATTTATAACTTTTTATTAAATACAATGTAACAAAAAAAATATAACAAAAATAATGTATTAAATAAAAATTTAACAAAAATAATGTAATACAATATTTTTATTAAAAAAATATTGAATTTTATTGAGGATAATATTTAATTAAAAATAATTCTATTCTTATGCTTTTTATGCTTTGGACATAATTAAGCAATAAAATATTTCTGTCATTTTAATTGTTACACTTTATCTTAAATCCTGATTGGCTGTTCGAGCTTAGTGACAGACAGATATGGAGTTTCCTATGATCTTGATTAGACTTTCTATGAACAATCCATTTTCCATCGAAGTTCAAAACCAAAGTGATCTTTTGCTTGTGAATTTATGGACTAAAACGTTCATCAATCTATCACTAATTTTAATTTTAATTATTCGCAGCTTGAATTTTTTAATATATATATCGAAGTAAAACGAAAATAGTTATTTTGTCAGATAAAACTTACGAGAAATTCGCGTCTTTGGTAATAAAAAGACTTCTGATTGCAAAGCACAAACTTCCGGAGCATTTTTAATAGTTTTTCTGTTAAGGAACTATATGTAAGATATTTTTTTCTGGAAAAGTATTAGTTACATAAGTACCAGTTAATATCTCCACGCAAACTGATGACTTATAATATGACTTCAGCCGCTCCAACAGATGGTAACAATATTATTGTATTCTATTGATAGGATTGGCGGGAGGAATTGTAAATGATTCTCCAAAATTTTAGAGCTAATGATGTCATTGTTCTTTCAACTGATACTAACTCGAAACAACCCTAGATCAAATTATTTCTCCGAATGGGCTTAGCCACGAATGGTAGTACTTTGTAAATAGAATGATGTCAACGGCTATGAGGAGTTCGGAACGAACAAGATCATTTTATGAAAGTATGATATTCATACAGTATTCTCGTATTTCCGTTCCATTGTAACTAGATTTGATACTTTGGAAATCTCGAAGAAATGGATGTAGATAGCCCCATATTCGACGTATTTGATAAAAACTTATGTATAGTTTCGATATTTGCCATTACTAAGCTAACTTGGGAAGAAGTGCAGATATTATGTTATGCTTTTGTTTTTTTCATTGTTGCTTTTGTGAAATTAAATTTGTTATTAAGTTCTTGATTCTGAGTATACCTTTGTCAGGAACGTATTTTCAGACGAAAAAATGAATGAGGTAATTGATATACATATTCCAAAGTAAGTCTATATTTAATCAGTATGCACTCTTTTCTATCATTTGTAGGCTAATAGATTTCAGTACAATTTATTACAAAAATACGAAATCATTGACAATTTTAATCCATAGGTGGATTGTGTGATCATATAAGGATAACAGTGGTTGATTGGTAAGTGGAAGAATGCATTTTGTGATTTATTTTCTTACTTGACTCCTGTAATAGGTTATGATTATTATTGTGATGTTACGAATCTTGTATTCTATAAGCCTGTTATGCATTTAATATTTGTAGAATAGCGGTTCGGACACTATATCCTGGAAGTAAAAAACAATTGTTATGGTAGAATCAATTATTTAAAAAATCTAGAGATGAGATCCTGTAATGAAAGAATATACCAGTATAGATAGGACTTTGCAGAATATTGGACAAATTCAAATAAAATATGGGGAAACGTACATAGACGATCGCAATATTTGGGCAGCTGGCGTCAATAATAAATGTCTATACTCATGTAGAAATCTGGACTTATCATAATTGCGGTTTGAGGCGCCGTCCTGTTCAAAAGTCCCTGGATATTTTTATTTTGGTTAAAAAATCGGATGATCACTCAAGATCTGGGATAAAAAATGTATTCTTACCCCGGCTGGTCTTATTTTCCCTGGATGATCTTTTGAGATCATCCGAGGTCGAATTCTTAAACTTCACAAGTGGTTTACATAATATCTTTCATCAATAAAATAGATTTCATTTGAATTGTTTGTTTTAAATATCATGATTTTTAATTATCGACTCAATCTTTATTTTTAAAATGTCCAACTAATTTTGACACCATTATATAAGATACTGTCGCGAAAGAAAATTTTTAAGAAAGATATATCTTCAATTAATAAAATTTCAGAGGCAAGTAACAAAGAATTTTTTTTAATTGCTATTTAAAAAGTATAAGATCTATAGAGGAAACTCGTGAAATTTAAGAAATAATCCATGAATTAATTCATAATTCGACCCCAGATGATCATCCGGGGTAGAAAATGTATTCTTACCCCGGATCTTGATCATTTAACCAAAATAATCCGTGTTGAATCCCGGACTTTTGTATAGGATCGTATTGCTGATTCGAATGTGGTCGGTTTGCATAATCGATATTCCTGCTTAGTCATATCGTATTCGATCGCCGGATTGACACAAGTTTCGAGAAAGAATATAGTTGTTATGGACGAGAAATTTCACCTTTTCGATTCAGAGATCAGATCCTTTAACCGTGACACTTCGTATCTGAAATGATTTTTATTTTGGCATGCAAATATTAATCGAAGAATTATCGGCAATGCAGAGCTTTCCCTCCGTAAGCTGTGATCACAAACTGAACTTATAAAGTTCCTTCACTTCGAAAATATGTTTCATAGCAACAGCACTACCATATAATGAATTGAGATATTCGAATTTTTTGTATATTATTACTTGTTTAAAATAGAATCGTCACAGAATGATTGCCATTGTTTCTTTCTTTAACACGATTTGCCCAGAATAGATTATGTTCTTTTCCTCTCAAAATTTGGCCTTTAGATCGTTCTTTTTAATATACAACTTTTTGTAAAATTTCGTCATTTTTCGTTTTTGCTGGAAAAAACAAAAATCACATTTTACGACCGAAAATATAAATCTCAAATACATGCAAAGTAAATGCGATTGAATATATATCATTGATCCACCAGGGGTCATTTTATTGAAAAAAGAAAAAGTAAAAGAAAACCGAACAAAAGAAAGAAAAAAAAGAAATGGGGAGGGACAAGAAAAGAAATCAATGGATAAAATCTAAGACTACAATAAATTACAAGTAAAAATACAAAGAAATACAAAAAAATATTGATATCCCTTTACGATATCTCTTCTCATCATCTCTATTAAACAAAATACGAATTTCCTTGCTTTTTTTTTGGTAAATTGTCGAGCCAAGCCAAACCCCATAAAAAATGACTTTAATTGTTTCTCGTTATTCTCATAATTAGTGGCGAAAAATAAAATATAAATAAAATATAATTTAAATAATCTTTTTGCCGACCAGCGGCATAAATTTTCAAACGGAAAATAATGTTGTCCTCGCTCAACAACTTAATAGAGAATTTGGAGGTCGCCGCGAGCTCCTTAGTTGCCTCCGAGTAATGGCACATGGAGGGGCCCACTATGACACCGATTGTTGATTCAGGTTGTCTAGTTAGCACCCCTTCCATTTCGCGTACTACGGAAGGAACTATAATCATACAAAATTTAATTTATTAATTCTTACTCGAAAGTATAAACAAAACATTAAAACATATTCGAATAAAACATACTTATACTCTTCTTTCAATTTTTGCATTGAATATTGAATGACGAAGTTTACATCACGTACGGAAACTTTTAGATCAATTCCTCCGCCATTGCGACCTCTGTATTATATATAAAATAATAAAAATAATAAGATATCAAAGAATCTAGTTCACATTTCCTATAAATCCTCAGGCTAGTAAACCAGTACAGGAATATCAGAAATGGGAAAGAACGCACAAAGCCGAAACTTTAGCCACGAAAAGCTATTTCACACCTAGTCAAGAAACCTAACAAAATGCACCCTGTTCACTCACGTTCATGATCAGATCAAATCATAAATCTTAGCATATTATGAGGGAAGTTTGATAAGTTTGATCGGTTTGAAATTTTCATTCGATTTTTGTTATACTCGCAGTATGTGAATAAAAAGATCATCATATTTTATATAATTCGGAGAATTGAATTTGACATACGATTTTAGTGAAAATTTCGTTAATATGATCGCATCACGAAAATCTCAATAATAGATTTGCATCAAAAACGTTTTATATTTTGAGAGTACATACATGCGTCCTTTAGCTAACGCAATTCTGTGGCGTAGAAATTGAGTCGATTTATTAACCATTACCATTATGTGTTGGAACTACTTTACAACTCGTTATCGAATATTTTGAATAATCGTGATTCAAGTGAATAATTTTAACTTGTATTCATAGTAATATAGTTAATCAATACTTTTATATTTTTATAGAATTTTGCAATTTAATAAATATATTTTCTTGCGATTGCAACATTTTTATTTCAAGACTAATAATTAATTATTTATGAAATACATTAATAAAATTATAAATAGCAAATTTCAATCGCAAAACGAGACGTTCAAAGACCATACAACCCTATATAACTGCTTTATAAAATTGAAAATCAATGTTCACCAAAATCATATAGAACGATTGAACCAAGATACAAATCAAGCTAAAAGTCAATTTTTCGAAAATTACAAAATTTATAAAATATTAATGACGCCATTCCCTAAGAAGGGTGCTACAAATAATTAAAATGAAATACATGAGGCCATAAATGGTCATCATCAGGATTTTTATCCGGTTCCCCCGAATTTGAAATACTAAATTTTTCGCATACGAAAATCGGTTTAATTATATCTGGTTTTAAATCTAATTTATTTAAACCTCCGGTTTTTTAACCTAACTGCTAAGGTAAATGCAATAACTATGTTCAAATAATTTCATAATTTAAATCATTTGTTCGATCAATTATTGAGTCGACGCTGGTCTGGATTTAAAATTAAAACCAGATATAAATTTTGCTACGGCAAAATCGATCTGTGGAATGCCGGAGAATTCAAAATTAAATGCGATCGAAATTAGTAAGCTTTAATAAAATTTATAACTTGCTTAAAGCTTGAAATAATTAATTATCAGAATAAAAAAAATTAAAAATCATATGACTAATACATCTTACTCTTTTGACGAACCTTGCTGGTACCAATAAAAATATTCAGTCCATTTGGACGATGAAACCGGATAAAATAAATTCGGTATGAACCGAAGGAAATGAATTGAATATAATAAATCCGGTTCCAAACCCGAATTGAAATCTCAAATCCTCGGCTGAAACATGCAATGGTTTCGATTCCATATTCGTCATGTGAAATTGAAGGAGAAACCTTTAATGAAGATTTGAAAATTCTAGGTTTTCGAACATTTGCTCACTTGGGCTTACTCAAAAGATTTCTTTATTATTATATGAACACATATCGGATTGCTTTTCAATTTTGCATTTTTTTTTTATTTTGTGAACTTTATAAACTAAATGTTTCGATCAAACTTCAATGAGGAAGAACATGCCAGAAGTACTTCCTTTTTAAACAAATTTATTCTTTCTAAGTGTATATATATAACACTATAAAAATAGATCATAAACAGTATATTATTTGCTTTTATAATCTCCCCTGCTTCATATTTTGTATCCCATAAAAGAAAGCGGCTACGTGTGAGAATATTTAATAGTTGTAGTTAGATTCACAAAAAAAAAAAATACATTCATAAGATTATTGAGGAACGAAAGGTGGCGTATCTGCCCGGGACGCAAAAAAATATAATATGCCAGTTTTCCTATCCGATAAATCATTCAAGAATCAATCAATATTTTGTTTGTTGATCGACATTATTTTTGTAACACATAGCACAATAATATTTTTATTGAAGTTTCTAAATAGGTCTTAGACCGATATCCGGATGCCGCCATCCCGGATAATGGTCCGCTCCTTAATAATAAATAATATCTGGACTTTTATTCAGAATTCGTTATCCTGATTATCTGTACACTTACAGAAATTATGTGTATTCCACAACAAGGCTTAATGCTTCTGGGAATACTTAACTTGGTCTAAACCTTTATCATTTTAATTCCTGTATGAATGTAGGTGTCGAATTGGTTTGATAAGCCAAATATTTACCATATTTACCTTACACTTACGTACTTCTGGTTACTTACATGCACAGCCATTATTACTAATATTTCTTTTTCTGTACCTCTAGATTTATATTCGAGAGAAAATCTTAATAAGTTAAGGCACCGTATTATTGTTATTGTAACATTTTTTTTAGCGTTAATTTACTTAAAAGCCCATCATCAGTTGTTGCCATTTTCGAGGCAATAAATTAGTGGAAATGATCCTAATATATTCATTCCAATTCTATCAAAATAATTTCTCTTCTTTGACAGATATTACATAAAGAATGCAAGTATAGTATCTAACTCCATAAGCCATTTCGAAAAGATAAGGCGTTGCCCACGGATAAGTCTTTCACAAAACATTTTTGAAATATATACATAATGAATCACTGTTAGAAACGATGAACTCAAAGGCTTCGTTTATTGTGTATGTTACGCTAATCGGTTATTAACTTTTATCTATATGCGAAAAACTCTTTTATCCGCGATGATACTTTAAGATCGCAAGGCTTGGTGTTTCCAAAATGAATTAGTTTATTGGTTTAATTATGTGTAATAAAGAAGAATATAATAATAATAAAAAATTGATTTATTTAATTACAAGCCATTGATTTGAACAAAAAAAAATATATTTTGTGTCCGGGCTGGGCCCGGCTTCAAAGTTTAGACTCATGCTGAGCATGAGAAACCACCTATTGTTGGGTTTCATTTGAAAAAAAATGATTTAAATTCTGAGTATAACGCTTTTTAGATTTAATATAATTTATTTTTTGATTAATTATTATTTGTTCGAACAATATTCCAAGATGAAGTTTAATAATTATATTGGTATTTTTGTAATTTTATCAATTATTTCATTTGCTATATTACCAATAAAATCACAATTAAATTTTACATATGAGGACATACCAACTGTGAACTCCAGCGACAGCACACCCACTATATTTAATATAATTAGTTATTATGATAACACGATAGTTCTTCATATAATTCGTCCAGATTTATCATACCCTATTGAAAAAAGTATACTTTGGGTGGATAAATATTTGTCAATTAGAACGATTTATCCAGATGGGAGCGTTGTACCAATCGATATTAAATTGGATATACAAGACTTTAATTTTTGTATTTTGGATATTGACGGAATTCAAGAGAGTTCCATTGCAATTTATCCTATAAGAAGTAATTTTCTGTTGGTAACTTATACAAATGCCACGGACCCTTTGGATATTTTTAGTTACTCTGATTGGGCAATGATAGTTGATTTAAATGGAAATATTTACAGGTTTGAAATCAAATTTAACTATATAATTAAACTTTTTAGTTATTTAATCATTATTAATTTGCTTGCTCCTTATTTATAGTAAGATTTCATTTGGTTCGAGCTTTGTTAATACCACTACTAACCAATGGTACCCTAGCCGTGCTGGGATTTCTGTAAACTTTTATCCCGACAAAGGATTTATTCGTTATGCGCCTATAACAAATTCTACTGATACAGTCTGGCAGCAATATGAAGTGTAATTTATTTATATCAATTTTTTATATAAAAAAATAATTTATATTTATTTATTATTTATTTATTAATTTTTTAATTTTTTGATGAAGGACTGAAAATGGAGAATTATATCTTCTTGCGCAGGACAACATAAAGTTTAAAGAAATTTTTAGCCTTATAAGTAATGTTATCACAATGGTGGACGGTAGATACGCGATAGTTTATGCAAATTCTACGGATTATGCAGCAACGCTTGACAATCCTTTTATTTCACGAGGAGGAGTCTACATTATTATCTTAGAGCATGGCCTTACAACTAAACAAAAGCCAGCTGTCCTTTATCAAACTCCACTTTCAGGATTAAAATTTATTGATATTGATTGCAGTGTTTCTTACGTAGGAATTGGACAAACTTGTATGGTAACGGGTGAATTTATAACCCGAGCAGTTAAAAGAACATTTTATCTTAAGATTGATTTTCTTTCATCTGGAACAGTATACAACATTATGCCATTTATGATTGATTTCATCACAAATCCATCAATTAAGCAATATCATATCGAACCATTACTGTACGGAGGTTATTTATTAAGTGGAATTGGAAGGGATGAAAGTGGTAGAAGTATCAATGAAAGATATATTTTTAATGGCGAAGACAAATATCATTGGGAGCTGCCAATTCCTACAGTGACAAACTTTGTAAGTGCATCGAAAATTTTGAGAAATAATACTTATGTATTTGCTCGGCCAATAGATAAACCATTCTGGTCTCTGATCGCCACTGAATTGAAGAAATTTGAGATAGAAAGTGGTAAATAATAACGTTTAAAAAAAATTTTAAATCAAATCAATAATTTAACTTTTCAAATTATTAATATTCTAGATCATGGATATGGTAATTTACAAATCAACAATACAACTCCGAAAATTAATGACACTATTACATCAGATACATTAAACATTACAATTACATATAATAGTCAAGTTGATTTATCGGATGGTTATATTATAATTTTTCAAGATGATGGTGTTATGCGTCAAAAAATTGCTGGAAATAATAATGATTATATATCTCTAGATGATTTTAAAAATACTGTTATTGTTAAAGTAATCGAATCCACATTCAATCAACATGACACAATATACTACGTTTTAATTGAAGATAATTTTGTAAGGTTCCGAGGTTACAAAGAACCTCTCTTTGGTGTAAAAGAACATGTTTGGTTTTTTAAGACAGGTAAGTTTTTTAGGATGAGTTACGTTTTATTATTTTATGAAACATTTTAATTGTTTTAAAACAGCTTCAGAAGAAGAAGACCCTTCAGATGACGTTAATGGACAAGTTAAATTAAATGTTGATGGGACTAAAATTTTTGAGAATCATAACGAGAGCGAACGCAAAATTTTCTTTGCAAATTTAGCACAAGAATTGGCTATTGCAATTCCTGTCAGTCATGAACGTGTGACTACCAATGAAAAGTTTGAATCTGACCCTTCATCTCCTCAAAGACAAATCTTTTTACGTTTTGACATTAAACAAGATGAAACTAAAAAAGGAAGAACTGTTAAACTGGCGATACAAGATTTAGACTATTTGATTAGGAACAAGTCTATTACTGCTATTGGATCCGGGGAATATTCAAAATACTTAGATGAAACTTATGGATATCAACCAATTCGTAAGAATTCGTTCTTAATTACCATATAGCGTGTGTTTCAATAAGAGAAAATTCTCAATTAAAAAATTATATAATTTATATTAACATAAAATAGCCGATCAGTTGGAATCTTTTGTACCAGGATTCATTGGAGCGTTTGTATTCTTGTTAGCATTGACTATACTTTATTTAATCGCCAAATATTCAAGCAACAAAAATGGAAAAAATTCTGATGTAGATACCACTAATATTATTTTAATATTTTAAAAAATCAAATAATGTTTGTTATTTACATATTTACTTTTATTTTTAGGCAAATAATTTTGCAATTTTTCAAATTGCTTTTGTTTTATCTGATGCTTTATTGGATTGGCTTTTTGTTTTTACAAAAGCCAAAAATGTTGTTGGATTATTTATTCCAAGGTAATTTCTACTCTGCACTAATTTATATTAAATTAAATATTAAATAAAAATTTACGATCATATAATTTTTCTTGAAGTCTTGTGATTTTGATAGTTTCATTTTTGTTAAGTTTAACGATTGCGATTATAATCATTGACAAAGAAACAAATGAAGACTTTCTGAAATGGTCAAATGAAGAAAAAGAAGTCAAAACAATTTTCACTATTTTAGCTGGAACCGATATTGAAATTTTAACAGTACTTGAATCAAGAGTAAAATTTGGAAATTTTGATATTTTTTATGCTAAATTTTCTCAAAAGACATTACATAAAATTGCTCGTTATTCTAGCATGAACATTATTTTTGAAGATATTCCTCAAGTGGTTATTCAGGCATGTTTGCACACCATAATTTTTTTCAATTTTTTATTTTATTATTTTATTAATTTTAATTTAATAATTTTTAAATAAAATTTCAATAGATTTTATATTCTAGAAATGCGATTCGTTACGATATTGTACCTTTATTAACACTTACATCGTCCTGTTTAAGTATACTTCGTAAAATTGTTAGCAAATATTACATTTTCAAATCTCAAGATAATAATGTTGTCAAAAAGACTAATGTGAATTCTGCACATGATAGTACTATTGTTCCTTCAAAAGTTTAGATTCTTTTCTCTTTTTATACGCTGTATACGGTATATACTGTATAAACAATTTTTATCGCGAATACCACAGTCTTATAAAACCTCATATTATAAACGAATTCTCTAAATACTCAATTACTGGGATCTTTTATACTTTATAACCTTCGATAAAATTGTCTAGTCAATATTTTTGTAACATTATATTTAATGGGAAACAAAATATGTCCGTCGGATCATCCTGGTAATATTCCTGTTTTTACAAAAATTATAATTATTACACTAAAATATCTTAAAAAGATATTATCATACAATGCATAATAATAAAAAAATATGCTAATAGATTTGATATACTATTATACCGTATAATATATTTAAATAATGTAGGATATAAATAGAAGAATAGGTTAACTGGATAACTTTAAATTCATATCTTTACTTAAATCAAAATTACCTAATAGTAATAGATTCAGATATATTAAATAAAGACTAACTTATGATATTTTTTTAGAAAATAATTAGAATCATATAGATTAATGAGTATTTTACTATTTGTTTAGTAAAATGACCAATAATTCATATTTAACATTTTACTATAATACAAATATACCATTTGCACTGAAATAACATATTGAAATAGTCGGTATAAGGAGATATACTATTCGAAAAAGTTATGTAATTTTTTTTTCTGAATGTTAATTTATTAGATAGTAAGATTATGAAAGATTCAGAACATCTAATAAGGGAGGAGTATTTATTATGATAAACATATTAGAAAATTTTAATTGGGAATGTTATATTTCGGATCATATAACCTACAAGGCTGTGACGTATTAAAATCTTCTTGAATATTATTATAGAAGGTGATAAACTTTAATTATATCTATAGTATGCTGCATTAAAATTTATTAATACAGAACTCAATTTTTTAGATTACACTTACTACAGATTTAACAAACAAAATACTTCTGCGGTAAAGAAATTACGAATTCCCTAATTTCATGCGAATCTGATAAAGCAATGAACTAGAAATGTATAAAGATCCTTATATAATATTTTCAAGAAAAGCTTTTTTCCTAAAATCAGCTTTTCGCGTATCACTTTCAACAAGTTCAAACAATAGTTACCTATGTCAAATGGATCGTTACCCCTTAATTCGTTGTCAACTTTATAATTAAATATTTATCACGTTATACTTTTGCAGAGGTTAGGCAGATCCAATCAGGTCCAATCTAATCTATTATAATCTAATCCAGTCCCAGTCCAGTCCAGATAATTCTGGATCAGTCCAAGAAGAGCAAAAATAAAATAAAATACATTCAGCCGAAACCGTTCGTACGATATTGATTGTACTTCTTATTTCATCTTGACCATGTCAGCTTGTTCGATTACTTCGCCTGGCTCTTATTTTTGGATTATGATGTGATTTGCGCCAAACACCAATATAATCTAAAAGTCATCGTCTTGACGCTATCTAATTATTCGATAATTTTCTGTCACGGGAAAAGAATTGGTGACAGTCTCGAATTTTCGATCATGGTTTTGGCGATCATGACTAAAAATTGAACTAGATTTTTTGCAAAAGCGTCGGGTGATTTAAGAAATCAACAAATCAAGACCTAGAACAACTTCAATTATCGCATGAAATTTATTCCAATTTTTATTATTTTTATTATTTTGATATAATACCCAGAGGATTCTAATTAGGTAATAGAGATACAAATGCATATTGCATTTTTACTATATATTTTTCAGAGAGAAATTTAACTATATATGTAGTACATAGAGATATTGTTAACCTCCGAAAAATTGTTTATGAGACTATCGAAATCAACAAAATATGTGAAATATTTCATTAGGTTTATAAATTTGTAGATATAAAATATAATACGAGTAAATCATAAACTTATCAAAATATTGATTTGTAGTAGGACCTCCATTACTTCAAATTTATATCGTACATAATAAAATGGGGGGACCAGGTGTCGCAAAAATGAGTTCACGCCAAAATGCTTTAACGTCTATAATAATTCGTTGCTTCATTTTGTGAGGCGTAGCATTTTCAAAACGGCTTATTTGGGAAATTTAGAATAAAAATATATAACTTTAAAATATAAATGCACATTATTCTTGGGGAATAATTTACCAACTTTTTTTTTCACCGTTTTTGATTGGCCAAATCTTTTTTTACAACAAAATCAAAAACCAGACGGAAATGGAAATTACAACAAAATCAAAGGTAACGCTTGGTTTTCAATACAAGTTTATTAAATCTAGGATCAATTTTTTTTTAAAACAGGGATGAAATTAATGTCTCAAAAAATGAAAAGGTAATATTTTTAATATTTTAAATAATTTTGGAACAAAGAATAAATATATGAAAGCCAATCAATGAAATTAATAAATTAAAATAATACTCAAAAATCTTTGATGTAGCCAAAATATGTCATAAATTTTACTATTTATCCTACACAACCTTCAGACGTACATATTGCACAAACGTCGTCAGCCATACAAATTTGTCCTTGTTGACAGCAACGACCGTTTCCGCATTCAACATTATTAGTTCCTTCGCAAACGGCTTGTTCTATTCTGCATACCGTTTCTCCTGAAGCGATTGCTACGCAAGATGTTTGCCTTCTCATCAAGCTTTCTGAATTTTTTATTTTAGCAGGAGCAGAAAATACGAAATTACTGAAGATTACTATGACGATGGCAAGTATTAAAATAAGATTTTTCATGATTTTTTTTAGGATTTTTTTATTTTGATTTATGAATTGATTTTGGTTATGGAAATTGCAAACTTTTCAGAAACCGTATTTATAAGAAATGTAATTTATCAATTTAAACTCATGAGCTGAGCAAGCTAAGCAAAAGTTAATTTAATTCTGCTCTGTGGCTTGTGAGCCGCGTCTTATAAAGCCAAACAATCTATCACGGCATTCCCGAAATATTTCTAAACCAAGAAAAAGTGTAAATACTAAGATTTTTGTAGCGGAATTGCCATAGTATAAGTACAAATTCTTATTTGTTATAATATATTATATGCTAATTCGGATCAATGCTTTCGATTGCGAGCTGAGTCGAGCTGAGCCATAAGAATTCCGCGTACAACAAAAAAATGAGGCTTATTCTTGAATTAACTATTGAGATCCCGAGCAAATAATAAAAGTATAAGGATTTTTTATAAAAATTATCTATTATATCAATCAATATCTAAACGATAAATAGAGAAGTAATTCGGATAAAATAATTTTCTTATATAAATTATATATTTCTTATATAAATTGTAAATTTTGAAGTGGAACAAAATTCTGTTGCTTTTAATCGCCGGGAAAAATTACAAGTTAAAAAGTTCGACAAAATAGATCGAGGACATAAGGTTTAAAACTAAAGTGTTAGTTTCCTATTACTGCAGATAACTTATTAAACCCTAATATCAATTCCCTTCGTTTAAAAACTATATTCTTACTAAAGCTTATGCAACTTACGTAATTTCTGACAAAATAAAACTATTTATTCCTATCGAAATTTTAAGCAAATATACGTAGCGTACGTTTTAATATGAAAGTAGGTATTATTTAGTCGGGACATTGTATCCTGCAATATACTTGATAATTTTGTCATTTGCAAAAGGCGCGGCGCCGATTACTCAGCCACAACTTGGCCTGGTAACTCTTTTTTTTTAAAAAAAAAAACTCATGGAATAATTAATATTTGTTTGTGCTGATGAAGATGTGTAATATTTTTTGTGAGGATAGAAATAATCAGTAAATCACTGGATTTATTGCCCAATGGCTTTCTTCAAAAAATTTAAATTTTTTTTTATTTTTTAAATTTTTTTTTTTCACAAACAATTTTCGTTTACTCTATTTTTTTTTTAAATAGGGTATAATTACATAATTTGGAATTTTCATGTATTCTTTGATTATTGGATAGAATTATAAAATAATTTATGTTTAACAAACTTTTTCTAGTACTATGCCCAGTTGAATTTTTTTTTTTTAAAAAAAAAGAAAATAACTCTTTTTTCATTGATTTGTCGCCTATTAATCACATGTTTCGTCCTGTCCATGATTAGATAGATATTATTGCCACCAGGAATTCAAACTCATACAGGTGCGATTTGTATTGGCTTTATGACCAATCTAAACTCAACTCCATCACAGGAACAGTCGTTGCTTTATTAAAATATTTTCATTTTTATTTAATGATGACGTTCTAAATGATACCAAAGATTTGTTGTATTTGTATCACCACAATATTAGTGTAGCAATCTTGCTTTCGGATGTAAATTATATTATGCTTTTTTTTTTATTTCGAGTTCTTCGCTTCGGGCCGCAGCGTTCGAATATTTTTTTATTTTAATAATTTCATAAAAAAATATTTCATATTTAATAATTGAATTCGGATCGTTTCAGATGTAATCGATATGTTGTAAAGATTTTTTATTTTTTTTTTGTTTTAGATTTTGCAGCGATCAGTATTTTATCATTTTTTTTTCTCAAGGATTTTTTTCGATAGGATCACCTTTGAGGAATAAGTTATTTTTTTTTTTTATATTTTTTTTATTAGTATTATTTCTTTATCATGAAGAAAATATATTTTAATGCAATCCACACATACTACGCCGTTAAAATATAGATTTATTTTTTATTCATTTTCGATAATCGATTTTCGATTCCAATCCATTAACTCGCGTTGTTGGCAAAAAATACAATTTAATTAAGTACAATATTTTTATCACATTATCAAGCATATTTAGATGTATTGTAACGATGAATTTATAATATTTCTTTTATTGTATGAAACTATATATCTCGAGTTGTTCCATTTGCCCATCCAAGAATCTTGACAGGCCCATATCTTTTGTCTTGTCGAATTTGTAGATCAACCACTCGAACCTGTAAATCTTTGCGATGTTGACCAGTTTTTACAACTTAAAGCCAAGTTTAATGGACTGTGTATTGTTATATTGTTTCAATAACAGTTGATTATCATTTCTAAAAAAAAAAAAATAATAATAATAATTTAAGCCCAAGCTCGTGAAAAAGTCAAGGAATTTCGATGCAAGGAGTTTAATTTTACTAAAAAAAAAAAAAAAAATTGCATATTATTCAAACTTTCAAATTCTCCAAGTTAACTTTGTCTTTGAAAAATATTCATTGTTTTAAGATTTTTTTTTTTTTTGATGGTTTTGAGTAACGTTTCATCTCAATCCGATAACAGATATCGATATATAAAGCTCACTCATAAAAGTTTTTTGGAAAATTCTTTTTTGTGTTTAATAAGTTCTTATCTTGAATAATTTGAGATACGCCTTTTTTAAAAAAAATAAAAAAATAAATCGACATTTTGCATATTCCTTTCATTCTTTTCCCTTTTTAGTAAATGTCAAAATAAGAAACATTTAAAGACTGATATTTCACCAAAAAAAAAATAATAGCCTAAAAAAGAAAAGCTTTTCTAAATGTATTTTATCATTTGTTTTCTGGTTGCAAAAATAATTTCAGGTGGAATTTCTAATAATGTTGTTTAATAACCAACAATAAATTCATGGTTTTAACCAATTAATGAGATTTAATAAATATTTATAATTATTTTTTATCGAAGTTTAATACATGCTTTTTTATTGTTACTGCCAAAAAGGTTTGATATGCAAGTACATCAATGATTTGATTTTTATGGGAAACGTGTGAAAAAGTTACAAAGTAAATATGTAAGGTAATTGACAAAAAAAAATTTTTTTTTCACAATATAATAATATTGTTATCAATGAATCATTTTTAAGACACATGAAAGCAATATTATTAACAAAAAGCTAATCCGACAATTTAAAGTTACCTAAACCCGTAAAAAGAAACATTTCCGAGATTTACCATCTAACAATTGAAGAATGTTAAGAATTAAATGGTTTTGAAAATTTATCAATCTTCTTTTCATCTCATCTCGACGATCAAAAATTTTCTCAAAAGCATAATGACAAAGTTATCAAAAGCGAGATTATCCGAAAAGATTTTTTATGACGTACAAAATAAAGTTGGATAGCCATATTTTGAAAACATATCACATATATAACAGCTATCTCCCTAGTTCAAGTTTCAGAAAAATACAACTCTCCCTACCTCGAAATAAAAAATTAATAACAAATATTTTTAAATAAATCAATTCTTCTTTATTTAACAAACATTATTATAATTCACGACGTATGTCAAAAGAAAAGTCAACCTTTCAAGATACTTGATAAAAGTAATGGAAGTCATGATCCTATATTTTGACCATTTCATTTCTCAAAAACAACAAGTTTGGCTTAAAAAAATAACACAATTAATAATGAAGAAACTGTTCAAATGCAAATGCACCCTGATGGTGAATCTCAACCTGCCTACATCACGAACAAATTTACAAAAAAAGGAAATCACTCATCCTTTCACCGAAAGTCTTTCAATTAAATGCTTCATTGAAATTTTTTTTGATCACACACTTATTACGCTATTTCTTCTCGTCCTAATACAACTTTCGAACTTTATAACAAACAATTAAATACAAAATATAAACATTTAATTTTTAATGAAACGTAGCCACATAGTCACATACATATATATTATTTATCTTTTTAAATTTATATTAAATTATTCTTATATTTGTACTTTTGTATAAAAATGTTCATGTAAAAATTTTTTAACGGAAAAGAAACACAATAAATGAATTTATCTTACATGTTGTTTTTTCTTCAATTGAGATTGGAAAATTTGTTACGAAAATTTGGTATGAAATGAAATAATGTGAAATAGCCAAACTTTTATTGTTGGATCTTTGTTGACTAAGTTTATTATGATATAATGTAATGTATATAATCTTTTTCCTGTTAATGCTGGAAATATTGTATTCGTAATTTGAATGATGATGATTTCCAATAATTTATCCATCTCATTGAATGTATTTTTAGCAAATTGAACGAAATGTTTAAGGAATGATGGTCAATCAAGGTCGGTGTCAAAAAACTTCTATTAAGCCACTGGATTCATCATTAACACGATTCCTTTTGATGTAACATCAAGTTCTTCAAATCCTTTGTTAAAGAATCAAACGTTTAACCAAATTTTTCTTTCTGATCCCACATATATTATATTTCAAAAACATCATATTTTTTTCGAAATATTCGTATCCCTGAAAACATAATATGTTGAATATTCTAATTAATGGAAGTGGTAAAGGACATGGAAGTGGGGTTGTTGTAAAACATTTGTAAAATAATATAATACATAAGAAGTAATAATTAGAGAGAATATTTCGATATCATTATCATTCAAACGACTTAGCTTCGCAGAAAAATTGAGACAATTTAGATAGATAAATAATATATTAGGCCGGGGCAAAAAAATTTTTTGGATTCTCGTGACCCGACCGCCTGATTTTTTATAGTAAAATATTTTATCACGTGACTTAAAATAATATAGTTTATTATAAAAATTTAACATCATATTTTCGTGATTTTTTTTGTTATTTGAAACATGGTATTTTTAGCACATTTTTTTTGACTGTAACAGTCATATAACACTCGCCTCAATAACAATAATATCCTTCATTTACATTATCTCTACCAATACTTTTCCACGCTGAAACAATTTTTTAAATAAACCACGTGAATAATAAGAAACTTCTGTTGGTGACCAGCAAATTATGATTTTAATTAAACAATTTATTTAATAACAAGGATAGTGAATGTTCAAAGTTATCAGTTAGATAATGTAATGCTTTGTTATTTTTAAAAAAAAGATTTTATGATTGAAAATTATAAGGATTTAATCATAAGAAACCTTGTAATCTTTGATATTCTAGGATTATATCCTGATTTGTTATGAACACTGATTTGTTAAGGTAAGAAATCTTGATATTATTCCAGGTAGACATCTGCTAAAGGTTACATAGGCTTGACCTATAAAGAAGATATTTGTACCAAAATGAGAAAATGTTAAACCTTGCATTTGTGAATTGTAAATTTGTAGTAAATATGAAGCTCTATAACAGTTATTCCAAATAGTTAAACGTGATATTTGCTTATAAATAGTTGTTTTTATATAAAACCTCTTACAGAAAATATAACTTAAATACAACTTAAATAAATCAATCAATAAGGAATAGATTTATAATAATTCTAACTGTTTTATTGAATAATTATAAGCTTTAAGAGATATATGAAATTAGAATTTAATAATTCTTAGAAATACTGTCATTATGGTTAGTGCATGAGATTGTTCTAATCAAACAATCTCAGGCACAATGGCAATTGATTGAAATTATCTAATCACAGTGATGTATAAAGCACAGCACATTTGTGACGTAAGTCAATATGTGTTCTTTCAGGCATCTTGTGATCATCGGTATCAATTACAACTCAAAATTTTTCTTTATTTTTTAAACTACATTTCAATGCACTGTGATTTACTAAATAAGGATTGCAATCATTATTTAAGCAAGCTTCTCTTCATTCTTTCTTAATTTTTGCGATAACTTAAAATAAACAAATATATATATAAAATAAAGGGAACTACTGAACTTTATGAGTAAGTAATTGGAACACCAATTAAGTGCTTGAACGATATCACTTCATACTTTATAAATGATAATTTTTAGCCAACTAACGAAAAAAGGTGGGTTTTAATCCAAATTTGTTTATCTAATTAAAAAATCCACTTTTCCGAAATTTACTAATAAAAAAATATTTTATTTCGATACATTTTGTTAGTTGCTTGAGAAGCCGTAAGTTATCTAACTTCTCACCTTTTATATAATCACGTTACTTTGAAGTCCAGATATTACTAAGCCTTATGAGTTCTCTAACCGTATTAAAAATAGTAAGCAAGAAACCGCTGAGAAAATCTAGCGTTGACACGAAAAGCAAGATAATAAACGAATTAAAGCTAAAATATAAAGCTGACTTCATTAAAGTTTAAAATTGCAAGTGTTAGTTTCATAATTTATATAATGATTCTATTTTTAACTATCACTTCCTTTTTTTTATATAATTATCATTATTTTTCTAAAGCACTTATTACTATAGCTTGGGTTCTATTTACTTGTACGTTGGTTGCGATTTAAATAATAAGTGGTAAGGATTATGATTCATAACATAACAAAGAATTATATATCTGAAGATGTGAATATGTCAATAATCTATATATGCCACATTATTGTTCAACTTATTTACGACCAAATGTCTCTTTGAATTTCGTTCTCATCCAAAAGTCATGAAAAGCATGTTTATTAATGGTTTAATTTATATATATTCATTTTACAATAAAAAATTACAAGAATAATTTATTATTAAAGATTAATTGAAACTTATTACTAATATTTCACGTATTAGGATTAATAACTGAGTATTAAAATTTTTTATTTTAATTTTTTATATTTGTTTATGAGTCAAAAAAAAAAATAATCAAATTAATATCAAATTTAATGATTTGAATTTTTTAAAGCATTTGTAATTTAACCAACTTATTAGTTAAAAATTTTATACTGTGAATTATCGATCTTTATTTAGCTTTTAATAAATTAGTGAAATTGAAATTTTACCTATCAAATAGTCATTTATGTGACGAACATCATAATTTTGATAAGTTTGATGAATTCTACCTACTAATAAATGAAAAATCATATGATTTCAAATTATAAAATTTAGTTTATCATGTGGTTAGTGTGCTATTAAAATTGAAGTACAGATCATATGATTTACTATGTCTCGTATCATACCTCTATATTATATATTACACAATATGATAAATTACTTCTCTAATTAATTTTATTTCATTCATATTTGTAATAGAATAAAATAATAAAATAAATAAATATCAATATATTTTAATTTAGGTTGGATTATAAATTATTTATGTTAATATATTTTGCAATGCAGACGAGTGAGATTATATTTGTATCTTTATTAATATTTATTAAGTTAAAGATGCAATAAAAATTCCAATAGAATTAAAGATTTGATAATAAATGAAATAATTCTTTATTAATCATGATCATCTATATTATGGTGTGTAATTTGTTAATTTAGTTTAATAAAGTATTTTTAACAATAAAAAAAACTAAGAATAAGAAAATCAATCAATATATAATCAATATATATAAATTTTTTATAATTAATTATTTCATCAAAATCAATTGGCTTTAAAAAATTTCTTTTTTCGAATAATAATCTAATGAGGATCTAAATAATGAATGCTTTCAAGAAAAATTAAATTAGGATGATTAATGAAAACAACATCAGTAAATTTAATAGGACGTAATATTGCGTAAACTTACATTCTGTAATATTACGAAAACTTACGAGACCGCCGTAAGATTACGTAAATTGTATTTCGTAATATTCCGTAACATTAC
>CAMKVN010001128.1:0-20635 GCA_946474995.1 Funneliformis geosporum | reverse complement strand
TCTGACCTAATTCAGAACTCTAATTTGATTGGTTGACCTGAATTTTATCAGGTCGGTTTATAAGTTTGACCCGACCTAATGTTAACCTGAAAATTTGTCTACCCGATCCGACTTTTCAGGTCGGGTCGGGTCGGGTCACAGGTTGACCTGATCTGATTCGGAGCTCTAAACAGAGACGAAGTGATGAACTTTCAACAGAATGATACTTTATCGATTATGATATGCAATTATGTCGAATTTTCGAATTCATCAATTTACAGGTTACAGCCTTGTAATATACCATTGTCTCACAAAAATGGATAATTCGAATTTTTTTCAACCAAAATTAATTCATCCATTTGCCAGCAATCGAGAACAACTCAGTGTTATGTTTTGTCAACAAGGTTTCAAAAATTATCTACATCATTAGACCGATAGAAAAAGTTTTGATAGCATATTGGCTGACATATATGATGGATAAGTTTGAAAGACATTTAAAGAAAATGATTCAGAAATTTCACCGAAATTTTTCAGACCTGATGTAGCTGATTTACATTTGGAATTAATGATGAATTTGGATTGGTTTCAACCCTTTGACAGAACAATCCATAATACTGAAGTATTATATGCCGCAATTTGAAATCTTCTAAGGAACATTTGATTCAAGCGTGAAAATTTACTAATTTTTAGAGTTTTGCCTAGCCCGAATGAAGTAAGTTTACATAAGATAAACCATTATTTGGCACCAATTATTGACGAATTAGAGTTACTTTAGAATGGTATGATTTTAAATCGAACATACAAATGTCAAGAAAGAAGGAGAATTTATGCAGTATTAATCCTTATTTCATGTGATATTCCCACAGCAAGAAAATTTTGCGGTTATATTTCGGCATTGGTGTTATATTATAGGTGCGAAAAGAAGGCAAATTATGAAAATCAGCAACATAATTTTACTGGAATGATTAATATAAATAAATGGTTTACTCCCTGGAATTTATTAAAACATCGAGAGCATGCACTTGGCTGGCAAAGTTGCAATTCAGATGCTGATAGAAAGTGATTTGTAAAGAATACTAGCGTTAGATGGTCTGAATTACTTCAGTTATCATACTTTGACCAATTCGATTTTTAACGATCCATTTACGAGAATGCTCATATGATTTCGTCTCTTTATACACTTTCTGATGTTTCTCATTTGAACATATGAATGGGATATTTGGTAATTATAGCTTCTTTTTCTTTTTGCTGATTTATATAACAAAATATATTAGTAAATAATGAAATATGTTAATAATATTTAGGTTCATTACTGAGTAGTACTATACAAATTGAGCCAGAAATAATGCACAGATTAATAAATAATAATCGTATTAGAGAAATCAGTAGTTTAGTAAATATTTGAACAAAAGGTTTGGATTTGCTTGATAATCAAACTGTAGTTGGTCCATTATTAGAAGATTACGAATATTCATCAGATGAAATAGACCAATTTTGGTCTAATTCGAGAAACATATAAAATCGATCATTACTGAATGTGAACCATTTCCTGGAAAAATGCTAAGTCCTAAATTCGATGTAATATTATCCAAGACGATGCTTGATTTAATAGTTGAATACTATACGGCAACATATGAAACACACAATTTCAAGATACTATTCGATGATGAACCTGAAGATTCAATCATATTTAATCATGTTACAATGAATAAATTCAGTCAGTGTAGAATTGGTTCAGAGGTGTTTGGCTCAGCAATGTCATCTCATCATGTGAAAAGTTCATTTATTTTAGCGAATTTTATAACATTAAATAATCAGATTGACTATTATGCTGGTCAAGTCTAGTATTTTTTAAGCATATAATCAATTTTGAGGAAAGACCGGCAGAATATAATTTAGCATTTACTTGTGATATAAGCTAATAGAAACATATAAAGTTTGATATTATTTTAGTATTGATGATGATAAAAAAACTTGTAATGTTGAACTATGGAAAAATGAATTTTTTCTTAATGGTCGTGATAGTATTATTCTGGTACAACACATTCTTTGTCGATTTGTACCAGAAAAATATAAAATTTCTATTCGTCTAAATACCGTTGAATATATGGGGCCTTCGCAATAGAAAGGGGGGAAACGGCTGGGAAAAATTAATTTTACTTTATATGCCATATATGATTTTTATGCTGAAATATGTTCAAATTTAGTATTAACTCACTTTTGATTTTTTCGGCTGTTTTCTCCTTTCTATTGCAAAGGCCCTATATAGCCATAAATCTGATAAATCATAAATTTCATATTCGTTAACTTTTATTTTGTAATATAAATTTTTCATAATAAACCAAAACTGGACTGATATAATGCTGAATTAGATACAATATAATGAATGACAGTCAATTTGTTATAATTTTCATGTCATATAACTGAAATTTTGTCATATTGAATCATCTGAATATTTTCCGAAAGGTCTTAATTTTGAAAAAATGCTAAATTATGTATGGTATAACAAATGACAGTAGATTTGTTATAATTTTTGTACTGAATTTTAAACACAAGCTGAATTTTTGTCAAATAGTATGACCGAATCGGCTGAATGTTTACCGAAAGGTCATAGTGCTGAAATAATGCTAAATTACGCACAATGTAATAAATGACTATTGAATTTTGTAACGCAAGCTGAATTTTTGTCAAATAGTATGTTGGAATCGGCTGAATGTTTACCAAAAGGTCATAATGCCAAAATAATGCTAAATTACGTACGATGTAACAAATGACTATTGAATTTTGTAACACAAGCCGAATTTTTGCTGAATCACATGACCGAATCAGATAAATGTCAACTGAAAGGTATTAGTGCTGAAAGAAATGATTTTGACTAGTGTAATATCATTGATATTGAGTATTATTTGAAATCAGTAGTGGTTGCCTAAATAGATCTTTATTATCATTGAGAACTAATTGTTATAATATCAATAATTGTAACTTTTATTTATTTTTTTTTAATATAAATTTTAATTTACCACCACTAATAAATGATTGTATATCCATCTTGTTAAGCTGTTAAAATATTTTGATACTTATAATGAAGGATTGGATAAGATTTTAATTTAAAAATAATAAAAGATAACAAAAAGACAAATATAATAAAAAGATTAATAATGTATAATAAATTATTGAAAAGTTTGCAGCAATTTTTAACCGTTTGTTTTCTTTATAATTCTAGTAATTATCTATCATACAATCTAATTTTTTCATTTTGATTCTTCTCAAGTTGAGTTAAAGTTTTAAAAATTTTACTTGACTCGACTTGACTCAAAAAATTAGTGTTGAGTTGAGTTATCTTTAAAACTCGACTCATTAGAACTCTATTTAGTTATATCTTTTAAAAAAAAAATATAATATGTTTAGCAGTACTTTGACACAAAATGGTAACCGAAAGACTGATTTAACTATGAAATCGAAAATTAGAATAATATTTATTTTATTTCAGTTAAATTGTTACGAAAGTATCTAATCAATAATCTGCATAACAAATAGATTCATCGTTGATAAATGTTGAAAAAAAATGACCTATCATGTTTCTGATTTCTCTATTGCCTTTTTCCTACCACACGACGATGAAAGATCTAACCAGTTGTTAAACTATTTTTTGAGGCCATCTTTCTACAATAATAGAATTTTTTTTGGTAAGCCATTTTTAATCTCTTCCCAATAGTCCGCGGGATTTGTTGCTTTATAAAAGGTAACGTATGACGATATAAAACGCGTCAAGATAGAATGGTCCATATCCTTATTGACGGTAAGAAAGTTTTCGTAAGAATTTCTGCTCCAATTAGTTTTTCTCTGTGAAAAGTCTTTTAAATAATTATAAAAATAAATCAGATAAATTTAATTTTGAGTAGAAACTAATATTTTGTTAATAATGTATAATTGGTAACATTTAATGAATTTTTGATTAATTTGTTTTGCTTTTTATTTTCTAATAAATTAACATTATTAAAATTAAGTTATTATAACTGTTCTATACTTAAAAAATTAAAAAAGTTCATCGTTTTTACCGATTTTTTATTTTCAAAACTGGAATCGCAAATCGATTTTTGCCTATTCGATTTTCGATTTTGATTTTAGAAACGAAACGATTCCAATCCCTATAAGAATCTTTTTACCAGTACGATTATACATTTTGGAGAAAGTACTGGCTTTCCTCAGGTATTATTAATTTATTTTTTGTATATTTTGTCTAGTTAAGTATGGTACGGATTTATTTTATCATTTACGTTCGTTATTTTCAGGTAAGATATTTATTTGCTGATCGTACCTTTCTTGGATACGTACAGTATCATGAAGATAAATTTTTTAAAAATTCTACAACGCTACCACACTATTGTTACAAAGAAATATTAATAATTTAATTGTTCTATCGTGTTCTAATAATTCCAGGGCATTGTCCCATTTCTGTTAAGTTTAAATTTAAGTTTTGTTAGTATTTATGTAGATCAATGGCCCAATTGTCCCCTGGCCAAATTGTCTCCTGGCCAATATGGCATCCGGCCATTATGTTTCGAGGTTTCGAGGACAAAATCGCCTCTGAACAATTAGTTCTGCTGGGATTTAAGTATAAAAGAGGTGGGATTTCGCTTGAATAGAACGTATCAAGTGTTTCATATATTCCCTAGATATAAACGATAGATAACATTAGCATATATCCCCTTTCCTTTTATTTGTAACGAATAACGAAAGTGTATAATAAATTACGTATCTGATCGTATAGAGTGCCGAAGATTGAGGCAATACCTTATTTACGTAGATTTATGTTAGGTTTTCCATTTGTTATTAATAAAGACACTTAAATAAATAAACATTCTGCTTACCTTTTCTATTGTTTATAACTATAAACGTTTCGAACTGCGTGCAACAATAACGATGTCTTCGTGTTTAGGGAATTATCGTACTTTTCAAGGATTGAATGATATATTTATTATTGCGAATGTGAATTGTATTAACCGCTGTAAAAATTGTTAAACTTTATTAAAGAAAAATTCCACCATTTATTTTAACAGGACATTTTTGTCCAGGAAACTAATTTGGCCGGAGAACACTTATGGCCAGTGAATATTGGCCCAAATTGCGCTAACTTAATGATCGCTAGACGAATTTCTTATACATGTAATAAAAAAAAATAATACTAATAAAATAATAATAGAAAAAATAAAAAAAATAATAAATGCTAATAAATGCTAACTATAATAACAACGCCATCTATCTTGAATATCCTGCATTGCCCATTTCTCCTTCTTCGTAATAATATATACATTATTAATGTAACAATAGTTTAAAATCTCCTACATTTGAGCCCTTGAAATTCCGAAGGAATTGACTCTGAAAAAATCATGGACATTGGTGAAAACGGTTCTGATCGTTTTGAGATTATGTCTGTGGTTTTAAACAAGAGAAAGGCAACGCTTCACACAAAATAACGAATGCAAATCGTGCGAGAACCGCAACTCTTCAAGGGTTATTATATTAAAGCAAAACTAACAGCTTTCTTTGGTAAATCCTTCAGAATCAAAACTCACTAGCATTGAGCTTTCTAGAAACGTTTTACACTAGCTCTTACGGAAAAATAGGGGTTACAAAATAAATTATTTCAATTGCAGCAAGTTTCAGGTTAAGATAAATTTCTCGAGAAGCTGCTGAAGAACGTGCAAAATCAGCAATTTCGAAGGCCGAAGCTCACTACCGAGCGTTAGCGGAATGTGCCACATTGCAAATTCATGTCACAAAGGCCGAAGCCAATTAAGAGAAAACCAAACTCGTTTAGCTGAAGCCACATCAGAATTTCCACAATACCATTCAACTTCGCGCAAAAATTGATAATATACAACATTAAATAAAGAGCTTTTGAAAAGTCCAACTATGCTCCTTTGGTGCTTATGAACGTGAGGATGAAGTGGCATCATTATGGAGGCAATTCCGCCAAGATTTTGTTGGTTTGGAAAAAAAATCAGCAAGGCTAAGGGCCGAATTAGATCAAAATGATAAATTTATACCGTGCCCAATGAAACGGAAAGGTTGTTGTGTAAAAACTCAAAGAATATTGATGCAGTACGTGCTAAGGGATAACAGAATTATTAAACACTTCACGCTCAAATAATGAAGAAAATTATTCTTCTGAAGCTGCAAAGATAATAATCATGTCAAACATGAGATACAGTATCAAGCCTAAAATCTGCTCGAGAATTCACAGGAAGAAACTACCAGTTCACTCGCGGATGCTATGACAAAAAAAAAAATAGAATGTGCTTTCATAAAGGCAAGAACAGATTCTGCTATTTTACAAGTAGATTGATTGAAGTTTCAAACAAAAGCGCGAAAACAAAAGATAAATTTTTTGAAAAGGAACTAACATTAGTAGAGCTCTTGAACTCGCTGAAGTATAAGTAGGAATGATGATGATGTACTGACAGAGAAAGGAATTTTAGACGATGGTAGCATTAATTTTCATCAAGTCGATTTAAAGAATTGGAATCAAAATATGATGAACTTGAAAGCAGGCACGAAAAACCAAGGAATTTGAAGAGAAAGCCAAAATTTTTGAAGAAGAATTGGAGCGTGTTAGTAACGGATCAAAAAGCTTAATGTTAGATAATGAAGATAATTATTAAATTAGAGACAAACCCTATTACAAAACAAAAGGAACTCATTGAAACGTAAAAAAGGACAAGAAGTTGAAAATGATTATCAAACTGCTGTACACTATGTTATAGGTATAACAAAAAAAAAAAAATAAGAATCTGAAATCTTGAATGAAAAAATTATCTCAAGCACGTAATAAAACGTTAGAGAAAATTTTATCTAAAGTTGAAATTAATTTTTCAGTAAGTAAAGGATTTTCTGATTCCAAATTACAAGAATTGACCTAACAAAGAAAATATGCAATAAAAGGAAAAGTTGACGATTTACGAGCATTGCTTGACGTTCTTTTGATGGGAAAAAGCGGATTAAAATATTTTACGTAAGGAATACGAAAAGAAAACGAGTTTTTACGTTTGATCGATCAGGAACTTCGAGACTTATTAAAAGATTTTCAGGAAGGTTTGCAGAATACTCAAAAGTGAATTGGATGAAAAACTTGCGTTATATAAATTCTAAAGTTAATAAAGAACTTGAATATTCAATGAAATCAGGACAAAAAAACAAATAGCTATAGGAATTGTGAAGAACAACGTGCTTTATTAGAACGACAAATTAAAAACTATCATGCAAGGAATGAAAATGTTGAAAATGAAAACTCGAATATAGTATAAAAGTGGAGAAAATCTGAAATAAATTTATAATATTGTTATAAGAGGATTCAAGTCCGAGAAATTCCAATGTGATTTCTTCTCAAACCAATGTATTAGTAATGTTAAAATCTTAATTGGACGTGTCGAATCAAGATATTGATTTAAGTGACGATGAATTTCTAAATGCAAGATGGAGTCGATTACTAATGATGAGAGTAGAATACCATCATCGAGAATTGATGGATATATGATGCAATGATTTCGCGTTTCAAATCAATCGAAATGAAGCAACAAATATAAATAAATCTATATATATAAAAAACTTACATCAGCATCATGTTGACCGTATCTACTGCACGAGTGACTGTCCGCATTAAGATCATATTCTCACGAATTTTTTATTTTTAAAATCGATGCGAAAGAAATAAAAAAATTAATTTCTTAAAAGGTTCTTCAATCCAATCCATTCCAGCTTATATTCCTTGGTCTTGAATACGATCGTAACTTCCATAATTCTCTATTATAAATCATCATCATCTCGTAAATATTGTAAATGTCTGAACAAATCATTGACCCTGATATGTTTTTGTGGAATTCATTTACCGAGGAAGAACCTTCAACGACGGTAAATTTCTTAATACCTCAATGTTATTTTGTCCCCTCCCCTCCTACAACCGTACCAGGGGTACTTTATCAAAATTTTGAAGTCGCTGAATCACCACGCGTGGTATTTACGGATTATCTCGTTCAAATACCTCCTTTCCTTGAAGCCAATTCCCTTGAACCCATTGAATCTGGACCTGAAGAATCAACGAGCTTGGTTTCAGGTGAAACAAATTGTATTATAACACCTGCTTTAAACTATAGCAATACGACTACCGATGAGGTACCTAATAATAATCGATCGACTCGGGGGAGAGGAAGAAGGAATTCACAACGTACTTTTATGGACGAAGAAGCTCGTGTTGCAAGGCGAAGAGAGAGAAATCGTCTCGCGGCTAGGAGATCAAGGACAAGATTTCGTGCCTATTATAATCAGCTAGAACGACATGTCGACGAATTAGAAACAGAGGTTACGAGACTAAGAGCTCTTTTGGCGGGGAGAGAGGAAAATCAATAATGAAAACTTAAAAAAAAAAATATTTTAATTATTATTATTATTATCCATACTAGTTTTACCGAATAATTTTTTTGTAAAATTTTGAAATTTGCTGTTGATTATAACAATACTATATTTATTGCGTAAGTGTGAGTAGGTTGGTTTATCCTTACTCTCAACAAATATTCGTTTGTTGATCAATAAATTCACATTTTAGACCATGATAAGGATTGTAACGTTGTTATAATAGGTTGAAGATTTATAACAAATCATACTATAAAAATAAGCTTTTAATTAAAGAAAAAAAAATTTTTTTTATAATAAAAATATTTCCTCGAAATACCATAATAACGAACATATATCTATAGGAACCGTTCAATATAAATCGAGGTAAGATCTAAAAAAAATTCACGCGCATTTTTTCAGGGCCGGACTTATGTAAGGCTAGTCAAAGTATACTAGAATTTCGGCCGGTATTATCTAAGACGCAATTGATTTCGGTTCATTCTACGAAGCTCAGAGATGAACTATTTTATACATTTCGAGTCCTGCCAGAAAACATAAAACATCTTTTAATATCCTAATTTATTACAACATCAAAGTCGTTCAGATAAAATTAATGGTTATTATGAGGAATTTTTTTTTTATTATTTTCATCATAGGAATAGATAATAAATTGAACGGATGCGGCTTAAACAAAAATTTATTATTTACATATTTTATATATGAAATGATTTCTTCAATGGTTTTCGCGATTTTAATAAATTTTACGTAACAGACTTTACTAATTTAAATAAATGGTACGCTCTTTACGCGAAAAATTTCTCAATAAAAATAGTCATCAAAAGTTTATTATTAAATTTATTGTTTCGTATCCTAAGTAAATCACAAAACCTGTGATTCTTAAAACAATATGGGAGGTTTGCTAGGCATTCATTTTAATATTTGATAATGTTAGATTAAAATGCAATAAAAATTAAAATTTTAATAAAAAATTCTCAGAGCCCTATTTTCCTAGCAAACCTCCCATATATCTTTGTCCTGGAGTCGTCAATCGAAATCTAGCCTTTTTTTAACTGCCAATATGGTGATATATTTCATTATGGAAATGAATATGTTTGCTTATATAATATTCAAGTATAATAGTACTACTCCTGATGATAATATAAAGTTGACTGCGCCTAAAAATCTGATCGATCAGATAGTTCGAACTCTCGGACTGATGGAATATAATATGTCAAATTGACCATTTTTGACATCATCAATTAAATTGTACATCCGTCATTCAGCCGCAACCATATTGATATTTTTAAGGAATTCCGTAACAAAGCCATGGGAAGGAAAAATTGTTAAAAAAATGCTTCGATTTTACCTTGAGTTTCGATAAGATTAGATAAGAATTGTTTTTTTCTCTTTAGACCCATAGCATTAAAAAGTATTTAATACGATAAATACTTGATTGTGCTACATAATCTATAAAATATTTTTTGTGGTTTCGAAACGGTACTTTATAAAGAGCTGTACTCATACTAAAAATTCACAAATTCTCAAACAATTAATTTTTTACCCAAAGAAATTAGTTTATAAAGCTACATTACTACAAAATAGACCATGGCCATATACCGTTCATGGGTTTAACGAAAATTCCAAAGCAAGCAGAAACAAAAAATTATTTGAATTTTATGTTGAGGTTTGTAAGTAGAATTTTTCACATTGATATTTGAATTTGATAAACTTTTTTTTTTTTTTAAAAAAAAAAGGGTTTTATTCTAATATAGCGATAAAAATATAAGCAATTTTTAAAATCCTGAACAACAATTCAATTTTTTCAAGTTCAAAGTTCGGAATACAAATTATTTTTTGATTCAGCCCTCTGCCATACAAAACTTTTATTTTAAAAATTTATTTAACAATTTTATTTACTATATACATTTGAATTCCCATTCTAAAGCTATATTCGAACCACCTAGAAAACTTGTTGTCAACCACGATCAAAATCAAACCATATTTGGTGAAGACTCATTCCACGTCTTAATACGAGCAAAAATGTTGTCACAATAAATGGCAATCCATCTTTCTTCGTATCATCAGATAATAATTCATACAGTGTTGGTTATTATCATCCATCATTGATTAATTTTATTAATTTTATATTAAAAACTGGTTTCTAAAATTTTTTTGTTTTATAAAAAAAATTGTAAGGCATTTTTTTTTTATTTCTTTAAAAAAATTGAAGAATAAATGTAAAAAATGCTTTAGAAAGATAATTATCCAAAGCATTTTAGTTAATTTACTAAGTAATTTGGTTATTTTGAAAAAAATATATCAAATATTCTTCTAATTGATTTTTTAATTCAATATTATGATATTGCAAGGAGGTTATTGAGATGTTTAATTAGTACAATGGTTGTATAACCATCACAATTTTAAACATTGTCATTTTTTTTGCACACCACTGTAAATATAATAGTATTTGATAATAATCAATGTTACCTTAATAATATTTTTTTTGTGATATAGTCGTCCATTATATTTTGGCGTAAGAGCTTCAAAGTTTTTCTTGTTGAGAAGTTTATTTTCCATTAAAAGTATTTCATCAATTATGGAATACATTTTGTTTTAGTCTTTGGAGTTGTAGTATTTCGCGGTTACCAGTGCTCAAGTTCCGCACTTATAATGTTCCAGCTTTTCGCAATACATCGTGAAAAACCATTTCAAAAAAATTTTCCAGGCAATGGAGCAGCAGCATCTCTTGTAAGGTTTATGATTAAACTAACGATACTGTCTTTTATTGAACTTTTGTATTTTTATTCTCTTTGGTGATGGTGACGTTCGTAAATGGTATAAAGCCTTAGATACAATTTTGAAGCAGGAATAAACTCCTTATCCTTAAAATTTGGTTTGTAATGAAACAACCTACCTTATTATTGCTTGATGAAAACTCAGATTATTAATCTTGGTAGGTTTAATGTTATTAGAATTTTCGATAGATTTTTTTTGCTTATTTTTTTGCTAAGGAAATATTATGGTTGTTGGAGGTCCTAATGCTATAAACGATTATCATATTAACCAAACAGAGGTATGAGATTTTTTTTAAAAAGGTTTCTTGATTGATTAAGAATTCATTTCTATTCATAATTATATAAATGTATGTATATAATAGGAACGGTTTTGTCAGTATAAAGAAGAAATGTGCTTAAAAGTCGTTGATAGCGGGGAATTTAAAGACATCACTAATGGGAGGGTGAAATGCTCTTATTGCCTGGTAAGGTTGTCTACTTTTTTTTTTTTTAAAAGGAAAATAAAATTAATTGAGCTAATATTTTTCTCTGATCGATTAATTAAAGCTAATACACCACATAATCCCAATTTCTAATACTGTTGGTATTGTAATGTAAAAGGCGTCGAAGACTGGAAGAAATTGGTAAATTAACGAGATCACCTTTTTTTTTAAAAAAAAAATCTTTCGACTTTTCTCCTTTCCATTTTGTTCATTGAAGATTTACTTCGATGATATTGTACACAATGTAAAGAAATGATTTATGAAGAATCATTTCATTGCACATATTTAACTTTAACCTATTATTCAAAAAAGTGCCGCTATGAAGAGCTAAGAAATAAATTTTGTGGAATTATTGACTGTTAATCTTGCTAAGTAAATCGCTTGGTGGATTGATTGAAAAGAGAGAGATTTGTTTTTAAAAAAAATTGTCATACGGATTTTAATAGAATTTTAATTATGAACAAAGCAATTGCAAATTTTTTTATAATAAACAATACCGTTTGGACACCCAGTAGATGTTCCACCTGAAAGAAGATTGACATCTCCCATCTTGACATATCCGCTTACATGACAGATCCAGACGTTATCGAATAATATTAAAGGTTCCACGATGCGTCCAGATCCAACTCTCTCTTTCCTAGACAATATATCACATTCCGCGCTGAGAAAATCATATGAATAACATTATCGAATAATTTTATTTTTCTTTTGGTATTTAATAATAATAAATAAATGCTCGAACTTGAATCTCGATTTCATAATAGATTTAAATGATCACTATCAAAACTTAAAAATCAACTTCCTAAATACGATAATTTGCCCTAAACAAGCATCTTTTAAAATCTTTCAAATCACCATAAGCTCACCTTCTTTCTGCGTATAATAAAAGATTATTGCACTTCAAATATCAAATTTAATTAAATTTTTGACCTGAATTTACCAATTTATCGATCAGATAATGATCACACAAACCATCACGACCCTACCTACTCTCAACGAAAAATGGGTAGTTCATCAGAATCCCATTACTGTGCTAGTAATTATAAATAAATTAATTGTTACTTTTCAAATTAATCTTAGCAAAAATACATTTCGTGAATTTTAAAAATTACACCGTCAAGAAGCTTTAATGACAGCCTCAATCTAAATTTTTTTTTTTAAAAAAATTCTTTTTAATAATAACAATCTAGAAGTTATATTTGTTGAAACCGTGATTTTTTGTTTTATTTTATTCACATAATAATATTTTTAAATTTAAAAGATTGAATTTATGGATTTCGTGTAACATAAATAATTAATTCTTGCACTTTCTCTAAATATGTTATAAATAAGTATGTGAATATTTTAAGGCAATATGAAGGATTACAGTTTCGCAGAAAATATGCTTCATTTGTGAATCTCCCGACTTCGTAAAAGTATTATTCGTTTGTATTATGTATCAATATAATGTTTCGAAATTTTTTAATATTTAAACATTAAAAAATTTAAAAGTTGTTAAATTTGGTTTATATCGGTAGATCTCTTGCTCGAGTCATATTTATCATCATGAATTCTAGGGTTCAGGATAAGAACTCTCATTACCAAGTATTGGCAATTGTCCTAAACCGTTCATGTTCGCACTATCTTAACGAATACACATGTTTTAAATTTCATTTAATTTAATAATTTATTTATTACCAAGGACACGTGATCTTTGGTCATGTTAATGAACGGTTTTTTAAATGTTTATTATAAAAATTTAATAGACTGGACTGGGCTATTAATATTAAATCATGTTACAGATAGATCAACCATAAATTTCCATAATTAGTGTTTATCGTGAAGATCTTTAAATCCCACAATTTCATAATTTTCAATTTTTAATATAAATATGAATAGAATTCATTTGTTTGTTCATTCATTCTTGTGAGTATTTAGACTCCTTCTTTGTGGAGGGAGAAGATGGCTATAGGCTGAATCTTGTCTTCGGATAAAGATTGTTAACGAGGTAAACTGCGCTCCCTGATTTTCCAAAGTTTTAATGATACTGTTTACAAGATAGTTAGCATAGCGAGTCTCAAGGAATAGTCGCTTATGTAAAGGAATTTGCTTCCCTAGACATGGAATGCGAGTGTGTCACTCCCTGCTAACTTTTACATATTTTCCTTTTCTTTATAATAGATAATCTTTCATACGTTTCGCCAGGGATCGATTTTCATCTGGTCTAGTCATCTTTCATAGTCATCTTTCATAAGTGGAAATCTTTATATATTATAGCGGGTGATGTGAAAAGAGGGATTGTTGGGATTTTTATATAATTAATAAAAAAAAAATTTTACTATATAAACATATGAAATTCCGACGAAAATGAAAGTAAAGTATTTTAATTGATGAAAACCGATTTCAACCAATTAAAAAAATTTAACGAGTAATTACTATAAATATCTAAGACAGTTGATGAAGGGAGGCATTTAAATCATCCCGCAGTTCTGGTTTTTTTAATGCACAATTCTATAAAAATAAATTAGATAGTTAGTTAACTTGAATTAAATCTCAACCTATTTAAAAAAAAAATAAGTTCGAAATTACTTTCGACAGGATTTTTAATATAGTCGATTTTTCGACGATTAAGTTTTTAATTTTTATTATTATTTCACTTATAAAGAGAGACTGAAAATTTTATATTAATAAATAAGATTATTTTTTTAAAAAAAATAAATAATATAGTTAGTTACCCTGGGTTTCCTCCGACAACTTACAATAGAATAGAATAAAATTTTAAACAATCGTCAAATTATAATGACTGGATTATTAGATTAGGGACAACTTTGCGACAGGAAGGTTCATCCAAAAATTATGACCAATTGCGATGAAATTGAATTCGAGGATCATGAACGACTGCTAGAGATCAATAATTCTCAGTCAAGAACCCTTTACTACGGAAACAAATATCACGACACTTATGATGGAAACTTTCTAGAATAAAGACTACATTTGCTACAGGACTAATCTTGCGACAAGAAATTTTTTACAAGCATCATGACCACTTGATAATTTAACACGACCACTATGTGACAGTATTAAATTTCAGTCAAGCCTTAAGATCACTTTGCGATAGGATCGAATTTCTTCTAAAAATTTCAAAGGATCTATTTGTGATAGCATTGAATTTTTAACTGAGGTATTCAGTCGCTATTAGAGATCGAATTATATTATCCAAGGATAAATCACATCAATAGTTTATTAAGACTGCTTGAGATATTATCAAAGGATTTTTTCGATGTACCAATTGCGTGGTATTGAATTTTAACTAAGAATCATAACCACTTGCTAGGATTGATAGTTTTCTTTCTAAGATCAAAAATTCAACCTAAGGTTATGATCACTTGCTAGAGATCGATAATTTCTTTCAAGGATAATGACTATTTGTTAGGGATCAAGAGTTTCTTTCAAGATTACGACCGTCTTATCAGGGATCAACAAAATTTTTTCCTAACAGGGTTTTTTTTTTGTAAATGAATTTTACTGTGGGTCAAAAATTGATAACATTGACCTAAAATTGAATTTGTTGGTTATTCATCCAGGATATAAAAGTATACCCTTCTTCGGTGTTTAGGTTTTCGGTATGATAGTATTAGTTTATATGCAGCTTAATATATTTTAATTAAAAAAAAATGTATTTCAAAAAAAGGTTGAACCTTTATTGAAATAGGCGAAAGGTGAATTATATATTTAATACCATTTAAAGTGAAATTAATGAATGAAATAAACAAAATACAAAATTGAATTATATAGTTTCACTGGAATAAATGGCGCAGCATGCAACGTAGTAATAGTTTACAAATCACGTGGGTTACTCTGCAAATCACTCGGAATTTTAACTCCGAAATTTTTTTTATTTAAAGGAGGGAAAGTCAATAAGTTACACCAAATTGAAGAAAAAAAAAAATGTCAAATAATCCTGAAATATCAAATATTTATATCGATTGGTTAGAAAAATCAATTTCTGATGAATACCTCATCCATTATAAATATTCGGACTTCAACAATAAAACAGAAATCGGAAATGGCTCATTTGGAAGCGTTATTCGTGCGAATTGGAGAATTCCGGATCGTTATTTTGTTTTGAAATCTTTTAATAACGATACAATAACTTTGAAAGAAGTCGTAAATGAGGTAGATGATTATAATGTTTTAAATATTTATTAATAAATTTGAAATTAATGTATTAAAATTCTTTAAATTCTTTATAGATAAAATTGCATAAAAGAGTTGATATTCATTCCAATATTGTTCGATTTTGTGGTATCACAAAGGAAATAACTGGTAAAATTTAAAAGAAATCATTACAGAATTTTGACACAGTATATTAAATTTTTCGATAATTTTTTTTTTTTATGAATAGCGAACTCAATTCATCAAATAAACAAGTATTCTTTAGTTTTGGAATATGCTGATGGTGGAACATTAAATGATTATTTAAATAAACATTTTAATGAACTTAATTGGAGTGACAAATATCATCTAGCTTTACAATTGGCAAGTGCAGTGGAGTTCATTCACGAATGTGATATTGTTCATTGCGATCTGGTGACTATTTAACTTTTTATTTTGAAATTAATTAATTATTTATTTATTGATTTTGGATAATAAATATACAATTCATTGAAAAAATTATAGCATGCAGATAATATACTTATACATCAGAAAATGATTAAATTAGCAGATTTTGGTTTATCAAAAAAACTTGCTGAAGAATCAAGAATTGCATCGAAAGTTTTAGGTATATTACCTTATTTGGATCCAAAAAGTTTAGATAAAAAGATGGATTACAAATTTAATAAAAAATCCGATGTCTATAGTATTGGAATTTTGATGTGGCAAATTTCAAGTGGATATCAACCTTTTAAAGGCGTTACTTATGATGGATGTTTATCTCTATCTATACTAAATGGCAAGAGAGAAAATATTATTGATGAAACTCCACCTGAATATAGTAATCTATACCAAGGTAAATAATATAAATAATTATTTTTTATTTATAAAAACGAATTTTAATCTTTATTCAATAGAATGTTGGAAATACGAAAATGATATGCGTCCTAATATGCAAAAAGTTGTTTCAACTCTTAAAACAATGATTTCTCTTGAAATCGGTGAAATTATTATTCCAAATCATTTTGAAGAAATTGAATTACCAATTAAAGATAATTTTAGCCTTAAATCAAGTAAAGAAATAAACGAGGAGTTAGAGGATTTAGAATTATCTGAAGATTTCAACTTTTATAATATTATTAATGAAAGCAGTTCAAGTTTGCAAAGTAATATAACTACTCAATCAAGTATAACAGGCTATAAAAATCGTTTAAGTTCACTATTTCAAGTTGATAATTCATCAAAAGGTTCAGTTGATTCAATATTTATAAATCATATAACTATTGATAAATTAATTAAATTTGTAATTAAAAAACATAATGAAGGTGTTGCATTTGATCAAATTAACCATTTTATTAAGCAAAAGTTATCTCGTTTAAACCAAATAGAACATCTTTTAGATTGGCTAAGAAGACAACAAAATACACAATATAAATGGTTTCTTGGATTATTTTATTACTACAATATTTGTATAAATGAAGATAGTAATAAAGCTTATGAATTATTTTATAAAGCAGCAAAAGAAAATTATACAATTTCACAAGTTTATCTTGCTAAATGTTATTATAATGGATATGGAATAGAATGTGATAAAAGTTTGTCATTTATATGGTATCAGAAATCTGTAGAAAATGGAAGTATTGTAGGACAATATTATTTAGGACATTGTTTTGAATATGGTATCGGAACAAAGCAAAATAAAAATAAAGCAATTTATTGGTATTATAAAGCAGCTATAAATGGAAACATTATTGCAAAACTATATATAGCAGATTGTTATAAATTAGGAAAAGGTGTTGAAAAAGATAATAACAAAGCATTTAAGTATTATAAAATTTTGGCAAAAAAAGGAATATCTGATGCACAATATCAACTAGGAAATTGTTTTTTTTATGGAATTGGAACAGAAGTTAATAAAGAACAAGCTTTAGAATGGTATAATAATTCAGCAAAAAATGGAAATATTATTGCAAAAGATATTTTAAAAAAGTATTATAATATAGATATTAAAATAAATAAAGACAAATATAATAAATTTTATAAAAGAATATATTTTGAAGGATTAAAACTAATTGGTTTAAATAATTACTTAGGAAATAAAACAAAACAAAATTATAAAAATTGCATTTTATTATTTTTAAAAAGTAGCAGAAAATGATAATATATCTGCACAATTTTATCTTGCATTATTATATAAAAAAGGTGAAGGAACAGAAATAAATTTAGAAAAGACCTTTTATTGGTATCAAAAAGCTGCTAAAAATGATCAAATAGATACACAATTTAATCTTGCATTATTATTTAAAAAAGGTGAAGGAACAGAAATAAATTTAGAAAAGACCTTTTATTGGTATCAAAAAGCTGCTGAAAATAGTCAAATAAATGCACAAAATAATTTAAGTTTATTATATAAAAATGGTGAAGGAACAGATATAAATTTAGAAAAGTCTTTTTATTGGTATCAAAAAGCTGTTGAGAATAATGATGCAAATGCATAATATAATCTTGTATTATTATATATAAAAGGTGAAGGAACAGAAATAAATTTAGAAAAGGCTTTTTATTGGTTTCAAAAAGCTGCTGTGAATAATGATACAAATGCATAATATAATCTTGCATTTTTATATAGAAATGGTGAAGGAACATAAATAAATTTAGAAAAGACCTTTTATTTGTATCAAAAAGCTGCTGAAAATGATCAAATAGATACACAATTTAATCTTGCATTATTATATAAAAATGGTAAAGAAACAGAAATAAATTTAGAAAAGATCTTTTATTGGTATCAAAAAGTTGCTAAAAATAATCAAATTGATGCACAAAATAACTTAGGATTATTATATAAAAATGGTAAAGAAACAGAAATAAATTTAGAAAAGACCTTTTATTTGTATCAAAAAGCTGCTGAGAATAATGATGCAAATGCACAATATAATCTTGCATTATTATATAAAAAAGGTGAAGAAACAGAAATAAATTTAGAAAAGACCTTTTATTAGTATCAAAAAGTTGTTGAAAATGATTAAATAGATGTATAATTTAATCTTGCATTATTATATAAAAATGGTGAAGGAACAGAAATAAATTTAGAGAAGGATTTTTTTGATATCAAAAAGCTGCTAAAAATAATGATACAAATGCATAATATAATTTTACATTATTATATAGAAATATGAAGAAGCAGAAATAAATTTAGAAAAGGCCTTTAATTGATATCAAAAAGCTGTGAAAATGATCAAATAAATGTATAATATAATCTTGCATAAATATAGTAAAAGAACAAAAAGTTTTAGAATAAATTACTTAAAAAATATTATAAAAATATTATTTATTAATGTAATTTTTATAATGTATTGCTATGAATATTCTTAGCGATAGTCTTGTTATAATACATAATATTACGTCAAATATAATTGACAAATGGTGATCTTGATGACTATAATTTTTAATTTTTTTATCATTTCTGTAATTTCTGTAATTTCTTTAATTTCTATAATTTCTTAGTGATCTATAATTTCTTATATTTTTTTAATTTTTTTAATATATTATTTTCTTTATTTTATTATATTTCTTTTTATTAAATATCTATTTTATATTGATGTATTTTATATAAATATCCTGTATCTTGCCTTGATAAAAGATAGAGTCATTACAAATCTCTAATAAATCAATCAATATTATCTCTAAAATTTATCTTTGCATGTTTATAATTTATTCTTCTTTAAATCTATATCAATAAAGATGACCTGACCCTTCAATTAATTAAACTTGTGTATATTTCTTTCATAATTTAAATGAAATTAAAAATTAAACTTCTTGTTAGCAAATACATTCTGTTAACTTAATAACATACTGTTAAGCTTAATAATATTTACAAAAATGAAATAAACAATTATGTAAATTTTAAAAATTTATTTTTATTATTTTTTTAAATAATATTTTCACTTTTAGAATAATTGAAATATTACATTTTAAAAGTTTAAAAATAATTTCACTTGAAATTTGTTTTATAAATATATATGATTTTGAAATAAAATATAAGAGGTTTGCTAGAAAAAAGGAACTCTAAACATTTTTTATTAAAAGTATTTGTAACACCTATTACACGTAATTCCCCTTTAAAAAAAAATGAAAAAAAAGTTATAATACATCAATATAAAATAATAAAAATAATAAAATTAAATGTATTTTTACATGTTCTGCAAGATTAATTAAGATGACAAGAGTGGTTTTGAATATCATTTGTGATTTATTTGACAAAAACATTTTTTATTAAGTGATTGGCAAAGAAATTCTTTTTTTAGATTTGTGTAATATAAATTAACCAATAAAAATGCGTCTAATTGGAATGTTACATATAAGATATATAACAGAATGTTACAATTAAGTTAATCCTTTAATTTAACATTATCAAAAATTAAAATATAATAAAATTAAATTTTAATAAATAATGCTCAAAATCCTTTTTTTCTAGCAAACCTCCTATATATTTAAATGATATCTATTTCATTTAATCCTAATACTTCTATTAGTAATTAATTATTTTTTTAAGTATTTTAATAATTTACTATTTGAGAACTTCAATAAAAGAAAATTTTGATTTTTTAATTTTAGCTAATTTTGTGATTTTCATATTTAAAAATAATAAACTTTTACTAAAAAATTTAAAATATAGGGCAAAAAGGGGATTCTGGGACAGATTTCAAGTATACCCCAAATAGACCTCCAAACCCCGCCTACGAACTCAGTTTGCTATATGTAATATACTATTGTATTCAAACCTCTAGCGCCTTTTGACTCAAATATAGATAATGTTATCGAACTTGGCTATGAATTAGCCTGTCTGATACCAAG